>MDKI01242688.1:0-50777 GCA_005239505.1 Nicotiana paniculata
GAAATAAAAATTTGCCAATTCAAATTGGGTGTGGTTTCAATTTGGAGTTTTAAAATTATTTTAAATAAAAAAAACGAAATAAAAAAAATAAAAAAATGCCAAATCAAATTTGGGAGTAGTTATGAAAAATAAGAAAAAATTAAATTAGCTGCAATAAAAAAATAAAAAGATTAATAATATAAAAAGTTGTGCTAGGGCAGCGATTTGCTTGTGACATCAAGGTAAGTGTTAGGTTTAACGTTGACTTGAGGGAATAGGAATCCCCAACTTGATTGTTATGTGAAGTTGCTTGTGTGTGGTGTATATGTGAGGTGACGAGTACCTATGCACTACTAAATGGTTGTTTAACATGATCCCTTTTTCGTTTTCCATTTATTTGCTTCCAGTTTAACTGTTTTATGATTGTTGAGGTTTACATGGCTATTTGGTTTCATTAGATTATTGCCAATTGTTGTTGCAAGTGTGTTAAAAGTGTTGGTTGTTCTCTTGATTCTGTCATAGTACATAAAGACTGAGTTGGGTTGACAGCGTTACGGTGTTTACATATATTCTGGTTGGTTTCACTGTGAAATGATATTGGTTAAAGCTTACGAGCTATACTGTTTCTGTTTACAATTGTTGAGTTAAAAGTGTTCTGAAAGGCTTGGCCTGAATTTTGAAAGTTTTGATAAATAAATAAATGATAGTGATAAGGGTGGACAGATGAAATAAATGATAGTGATAAGGGTGGACATGTGAAATAAATGATAGTGATAAGGGTGGACATGTGAGATCGAGTTGCACGCCGCAACAAGTAATTGATAAGGGTGGACACTTATCTTTTACTGGATTTCAAAAATATTTTACTGGTTTTTGAAACTTAAGGATTTGAAAACTTACTGTTTTACTCTATTATTTTTCGTATTTCATACTTACTTCTATTCTGAAAGTCATCACTTTGGAAGTATTGGAAATCTATGTGAGATTTTGGTTACAGCTGAAGCCTGGAATAGGCGATTGAGTTATTGTACTTACTGTTGCAGTTTATCTTTGTTGTTTGTGTAGAATTGTTTTCTTGCTTTATTATATGTATTATTACAGGTTAAGTTATAATTGCCCTGCCTTAGCCTCGTCACTACTTCGTCGAGGTTAGACTCGACACTTACTCAGTACATAGGGTCGTTGTACTAATACTACACTCTGTACTCTTTTGTGCTATTCCAGGTATTGGTCAGAGTTAGGAGATTTTATTAGCTGATGTCATTGCTCGGAGACACGAGGTAGATCTGCTAGCGTCCGCAGATTCCTGGAGTCTTCACTTATTTTCGGACACTGTTTTACTTCTCTCAAAACAGATACACAATTTCTTCAGCCCATTATTTGTAGCATTCTTAGTAGTTCGTGAATTGTGACACCAGACTCTGGAATGGTCTTATGATTAGTTATTTAGTTAGAGGCCCGGTTCAGTTATTCAATTATTATTTTATTTGTGGAATTATGCAAATGTCAGTAAAAAAGCTTAGTTTATTTTGAATTGTTTTTATGGTTGAATGGATTTTTAATGGAAATTAACTAAGTAAATTTTAACCTTGACTTTCCTAGCAAGTGCAGTGTTAGGCGCCATCACGATCCCGAGGGTTGGGAATTTGGGCCGTGACAAGTTGGTATCAGAGCCCTAGGTTTCTTAGGTCTCACAATTCACGAACAAGCTAAATAGAGTCTGAAGGATCGGTACAGAGACGTTTGTACTTATCTCTCAGAGGCTATCAAGTTAGGAACAAACTCCATTTTTATTCTCTTCTACTCTATCGTGCGGATCTTATTACCTCTAACATTGAATGAATCCTTCTACTACTTGCAAATGGCGAGAATCGTGCTTTTCTCCCACGGGCCAATAAATCAGGTTCTCCCGCAACAACCAGTCCTGAACCACAGATGATGCAAGAAAAATTCCAATAAATAACCCCACTCATGGCACATGAAAACTCAAGTGGAATCAGTAAATCGCAAAAGGGTACCACATATAACCTGAGAAACTATTGTGTGAATATAAGAGCAAGAATTCATACGGGAGATTTTGTGATAATAGTCCCTGCTTCAACCATTTCTTTCCTTTCAAAAACATGCCACAAGTCAGTACGGAAATAAATCATGTTGGCACTAAACAAGCCACTAAGTCAGCCTATGGGCACAACCTCAATGTAAACCTTACATTCCTTCTAAATTAATAGAGTTATTCCCACGCAACAAGACCAATTCTCTGAAAGAAATACACGGAGCTATATATCATCAAGGAGAGATATAACAAAGAGAAAAGATCAACTGGTTATCAAGGATATCACCGCTCAAAATAAAACATACCCTGCACAATTTCAACATAACCATCCACATGAGAACCAGGCAGTGTCACATAGCAGAAATGTAATAAATAACATGATAAACATAATACCAATTCACCTAAAAGATAAAACACAAACTAGGTTGTCACCGGAAAATAAGAACCAAATCCCAGCACCAAAACTACAAGAAAGTAAAGAAATATTTACATCCTAAATCACAGTTATTCAAAGAGGCCACCTCAACCTGAAATCTAACAAGTAAAGTGAAAATGATGAACGGTGCCCCCCTTGAATACTGCATCATGTACTCCCCTCGCTGTCAGAATCTGTCACCCTCTCCTCTCTCTCCTCCTCGGACCAGGGAGCTGGAACATCATCCTCTTCCTCCGGCTCAGTCGAGGGCAATGGCTCCTGAGGCTTCAACACCTTAAACAACTCCTTCACACCCTTCCACATGCGAATGAATAACTTGTCTCTCTTCTTCTCCCTCTTCTTCATCCAGGCGTGTGCACCTGCCAGCTTGGCATGAGAAATACTCAAGCCACTATGTGCCGTGGCCAAATCTGCGTACGCCTTCTCCGGCTGCTTCAAATGAGCCCCCTATTTATTCTGATCCTCAAGGTATTTCTTGAAGTCTTTCTGTGAAATATATGTAGAGGGCCCCTCAGATGTTTCCCCCGGTACCTGTGGAAGTCGAGATACCAGCTCGCGAACCTGCCTCATCTCCTCAGAAAGCACAGCAAATAGGCCACCGGTGGAGGGAGAAGGCTGACTAACCTCCTCAACCTGAGGAGGCAACCCCACTTTTCTCTTCTTGCTTTTGACAGCTCCACCCTCTCCTCTCTTCTTCAAGGGGTGGATAGGCCTACCCGGATCTACCCAGTTGTCCCCTGGATCCTCATCCACCCCAGCCACCTGGCACAATTCAGTAGAGATGGGGATATAAGTGATGTACTACCCAGGCGAAGGTACTCCTTTAACTCACTGATGATGATGTCGCCAACGTTGAGTCGAATTCCGTCAAGGATACAAGCTACCATCAGTGCTCTCACTATGGGCACATTCCAGATGTTGGACGCTGGAGAGACACGACTACACACAATAACTAGTTATATCTTGTCTTCAACGGTGAACTCTTGGGAGGTGATTGATTTCTTATCCAATTCCCAAGTAACATCCACACCCAGGCATAGCTTGGAAGCCAACCAATCCCCTGGAAGCTTATCTTTCTCACGGAACAGATCCATGTCGTGGTCAGGGAGGTGGTAGATGTTGTTCACAACGTCTGCCCCAAAATGTACCATCTTTCCTCGAATCCTCACCTTTGAATTTTTCATGTTTATTGTAGGGAGATTCACATAGAACTCCCTCAACCACTGCTCATTTGCCCGGCAAGGCGGAGGGGCGAACAAATCCAGCCCATAGCAACAAGCTTCAGGTAGAACTCAGGCAGACGTTGCTCAACTTTGTCCATCTCTATTCCACTCTCCGGGAGCAGCTTGTTTGTGATTAGCTCATTGTAATACCATTCCTGGCACCCTCGTGATAAGAATATGTGTTGGTCGTAGTTGTCCTCAAGTTCCATGGGACTTCCGGGCAAGGATCAGTGGAGTCGGAACTCATTCTCAATATGTGGGCCTGCAAAACAAATCATTGAAATGAAAACAAAGTATAGACATGAAATATGTTGCAAAATGAATCTTGGATATCAAAAGAGTGATTGGACAGTTGAAACCATACTTAGAAAAATTTTCAAATGTGAAAATATTCGCTCTCTGATGTCGCATTTGTGACATATTTCTTCGCAAATGCATTTTCAACAGTTGCCCTCTGATGTCACAATTGCGACATTCTCCTTCACAAATGCGAATTCCTCATGAATCGCAATTGCGAGAAAAAATTCGCAATTGCAAAGTCTATCAACATGGTCAAAGTTCGCAAATGTGAACTCTTCTTCACAAATGCGAACCCGTCGTCCCCAGCCCTAGAACAGTCCCTAATCTGGAAATTTCTTCCATGAAACCACTTCTAAACACCCCCACAACACACCAAATAGTCTATAGACACTAAATCATGCAATAAACATCACATACAACTACGAAATGCAAAGAAACTTCAAAATTTAGGCACAATATTTTGCTCCTAATTCTAACAATCAAGGGCACTCAGATTTCTCTCAAATTCCTAACACATTGTTGGACTAACACTCTCAACCAACCTCACCCAGAAAATGACAACATGAAATTTGAGTTTTCTAGTGTTTGTGCACAGAAAAACAAGAACACACTTCAAGCCCTAGGTTTTGGGAAAATAATTGAAAAAGAAGAAGAAGAGGAAGAAGAAAATGCAAGGATTTAGCAAGTTTACCTCCTAGAAGTGAGGAATTGAGAGTTGGAAGGTTGGGAAAAACTAAATCGTCTTGTTCCTTGAGTCCCAAACTAATTTTTTTAGTTTTCTACAAATGAACCGTCAAAGCCCCTTTTAAGCCTCAGGTGTCGCATTTGCGACACCTAGTTCGCAAATGTGAACCCCTCCCCAGAACTTCCCAGTTTGCAAATGCGAACCGATTTCAAAAAAAAAAAAGTTTTCTTTAAAATAAGATAAAATAAGAATAAAATAATATTTATAATAAAATATTTTATAATAATAATAATAATAAGGATAACAATAATAATAGAATTATAAGGAAATAATGATAAAATAATCCTTACACTAAACAATTCTAATGGTTAGAACGACTAATAATTTGAGAAATAATAGGTCGCTACCACCAAGCACCACATTTAACGACATGGCACGACATAAATTAATTTTACCAATTATCTCGTCGCTTGAGAAATAGAAAATCGGCCGCCTAATTTGGAATCAAGCTTATAACCACGAACAATGAGAATGATAGGTTGATGATCAGGTCGAACTCTAACTTCTTCACTATGCACTTCTCTATTTCATGGGAGGAATGTTATTTGCCTTATTATTCCTTTCAAATCGTAAATGGTGTGGCTTTTGTTCCTCCTCCTCGTAATCTCTTTTGAATCATGTAGTTCAATTTCCATATCACCACACATGTCTGATGTTGAGAAATTCTTGGAATATGACGTCATAATCTTTCAGTAACTCCAACCATCTCTCATGTCTCTGATTGAGATTCTTTTGCTTGAATAAGTACCGAAGACTACAAGGGTCTGTGAAAACCTCACCCGACACACCATAGAGATAGTGCATCCAAATCTCTGATGCATGAACATTGGCTGTCAAACCTTCGAGATTCAATTCTTCCCGGAATTTTGGTATCCTTTATTTTCTTCGGACTAGGATCAACTTCAACTACATTTTAACGGAGTTTATTTGATGTAATTCGGACATCTGGTTGAAAAGTTAGAAAAACATTTAAGTGTTCTTGAGAAAATCATGCGTTTTGAGG
Source organism: Nicotiana paniculata (assembly GCA_005239505.1). NCBI lineage: Eukaryota > Viridiplantae > Streptophyta > Magnoliopsida > Solanales > Solanaceae > Nicotiana > Nicotiana paniculata. The sequence continues at coordinate 5,743 of MDKI01242688.1, forward strand.
TTAAATTCGTAGTTTTGATGCTATGTTGATGATTTGATTACAAGATAAAGTCCATATGATGTTTTTAGACTTGCATGCATGTTTGGTTTGGAGCCCCGAGGGCTTGGGTGAGTTTCAGATAGGTTTAGGCTATGTTGCGCCTGTTTTTGATGCTTCATCATCGTTTCTTCAAGCATAAATGATATCACATTAATAAAATGATCTCTAAATTTAGTTTTTATTGAACCATTATATCTGTATCGTAATTACGGAGCCATAGAAAAAAGAATCATCGAATTTGGACATCGTATGAGGAAGTTATGCCCATTTTAGTGTCGGTAAAAAACTGCTGGTGTCAGATGTCGCAAATGCGAACTCCGGGTCGCAAATGCGACATCTGCAGCCTATTAAATGAGATTTTTTACGGGATTTCCACCCATTTTTCAATTATCTCAAATCCTAAACCTCCATTGGCGATTTTTCAAAGACCCAAACTTCTCCAAATCATTGGTAAGTGATCTTTAACTAATTCCTTTCATTCCTTAACAACGTTTAACAAGATTTCAACTTAGAATCTAGAGTTTTCATGGTAAAAATTGAGATTTTTGGGTAGAACTTAGGATTTTTAAAATTTAGGAAGTTGGACCTCAAATTGAGGTCGGATTCCAATACCAATTGCATATCCGAGCTCGGGGGAGATTGGGTAAACGGGTTTTGGTCCGAACCTCGAGTTTAGACCAAGCGGGTTCGGGGTCGATTTTTGAATTTGGATAGGGAAACACTGAAGAAACATTATTTTTTTCAATAAAGTTGATTCCTTTAGGCTATAATTGATGATTGTGAACCAATTATGATTAGATTTGAGCGGAATAGATGCAAATTCTAAAGGAAAAGCTGTGCTAGGGCAGCAATTTGCTTGTGACATCGAGGTAAGTGTTTGATTTAACCTTGACTTGAGGGAATATGAATCTCCAACTTGATTGTTATGTGAAGTTGCTTGTGTACAGTATATAGTGAGGTGACGAGTACCTATGCACTACTAAATGGTTGTTTAACATGATCCCTTTTCCGTTTCCCATTTATTTGCTTCCCGGTTTAACTGTTTTATGATTGTTGAGGTTTATATGTCTATTTGGTTTCATTAGATTATTGCCAATTATTGTTGCAAGTGTGTTAAAGTGTTGGTTGTTCTCTTGATTCTATCATGGTACATAAAGACTGAGTTAGGTTGACAGCGTTACGGTGTTTACATATATTCTAGTTGGTTTCATTGTGAAATGATATTGGTTAAAGCTTACGAGCTATACTGTTTTCTATTTACAATTGTTGAGATAAAAGTATTGTGAAAGACTTGGCCTGAATTGTGAAAGTTTTGATAAATAAATAAATGATAGTGATAAGGGTGGACATGTGAAATAAATGATAGTGATAAGGGTGGACAGATGAAATAAATAATAGTGATAAGGGTGTACAAGTTAAATAAATGATAGTGATAAGGGTGGACAGGTGAAATAAATGATAGTGATAAGGCTGGGCAGGTGAATAAATGATAGTGATAAGGGTGGACATGTGAAATAAATGATAGTGATAAGAGTGGACAGGTGGGATCGGGTTGCATGCCGCAACAAGTAATTGATAAGGGTGGACACTTATGTTTTACTGGATTTCAAAAATATTTTACTGGTTTTTGAAATTCAAGGATTTGAAACTTACAAATTTGAAAACTTACTGTTTTACTCTATTATTTTTCGTATTCAGTACTTACTTCTATTCTGAAAGTCATAACTTTGGAAGTGTTGGAAATCTATGTGAGATTTTGGTTACAACTGAGGCCTGGAATAAGCGACTGAGTTATTGTACTTATTGCTGCAGTTTATCTTTCTTATTTGTGTAGAATTGTTTTCTTGATTTATTATATGAATTGTTACAGGTTAAGTTATAATTTCCCCGCCTTAGCCTCGTCACTACTTCGTCGAGGTTAGGCTCGACACTTACTCAGTACATGGGATCAGTTGTACCGATACTATACTTTGCACTCTTTTGTGTAGTTCCAGGTACTTGTCAGAGTTAGGAGATTTTAGTAGCTAATGTCATTGCTCGGAGACACGAGGTAGATCTGCTAGCATCCGCAGATTCCTGGAGTCTTCACTTATTTTCGGACACTGTTTTACTTCTCTCAAAACAGATATACAATTCCTTCAGCCCATTATTTGTAGCATTCTTAGTAGTTCATGAATTGTTACACCAGACCCGGGGATGGTCTTATGATTAGCTATTTAGTTAGCGGCCCGTTTCAGTTATTCAATTATTATTTTATTTGTGGAATTATGCAAATGGAAGTAATAAAGCTTAGTTTATTTTGAATTGTTTTGTTATGGTCGAATGGATTTTTAATGGAAATTAACTAAGTAAATTTTTACATTGGCTTGCCTAGCAAGTGTAGTGTTAGGCGCAATCACGATCCCGAAGGTTGGGAATTTGGGTCGTGACACTTTCATACCTCAAATTTCTCCGAAATTTGTCATAATTATGAAGGAAATGGACATATTGCGCGCATGAGTCCATCACCTCGGACTAACAATGGTAACATGGTATCTGGCCGACCTATTTCCAACCTTGCTACTTCCCCAAACCCTACTACATAAAATTGATTGATGGATAGTGTCACCACATATCATCTCACTATAGATCTTACTAATCTAGGTATTCATTCTAAGTACTGTAACGACCCGGTAAGTCGTTTTGAGAGTTATCTCCCCGATCCCCTAATAACCTCTTCTCCCATGTCTTTTTATGTTATTGGAACTTGTCGGAACATTGAGTGATGAAATCTGGAGTGATTTTGGACACATAGTCTCAAATGTGGATTTTAGCCTTTGAAATTAGGACGTAGCTAGAGCTGTGTGAAAATGGATCTGGAATGGAATTCCATCGACTCCGTTAGATCCGTTTGGTGATTTCGAGGTTAGAAGCGTGTTCAGAATGTGTTTCGAGGTTTGTTGTAGATTTAGGCTTGAATTGGTCAAAGTTAGAATTTCGGCGATTTCGGACGATAGGTGAAAATTTGATATCGGACTCGGAATGGAATTTCGAAAGCGACATCAGGTCCGTAATGCCATTTGTGACCTGTGTGCAAAATTTGAGGTCATTCGGATGAGTTTTGACGTGTTTCGGCATCATATGTGAATTCTAGAAATTTCATAAGTTCTTAGGCTTGAATCTATGCATAATTAACGATTTTGATGTTATGAGATGTGTTTTTAAGGTTCGACCAAGTTTGAACAAGGTATTAGGGTCAGCTGGTAGGTTTGGTTGAGGTCCCAGGGGTCCTCGGGGTTGTTTCGGATGCCCAACGGGTGAATTTGGAACTTTAAGAGCAGCTGAACCATTTCTGGTTCTGGTGTCTCGCACTTGCGATGGTTTTTCCGCAGGTTCGGACACGTAGGTGCGAAGGGGGTGCACACAGGTGCGAACGTAGTTCAGGCTGGCCAGACTCGCAGGCGCGGAAGAATAGCTGCAGGTGCGGAGTCGCAACTGTGACTTAGCCACCGCAGGTGCGACCCCAAGCCTTTTAATGAGTTTCCGCACCTCCGATTGTGTTTCCACAGGTGCAGCACCGCACGTGGGATCCCAAGGTCGCAGGTGCGAAATACCTGGCTGGTTATACCAAAATCCGAGGGTTTGAAATTCATAACTCCAAAATTGATTGAGAGCTCGGGATTTGGCATTTTTCAGTGGAATTTGAAGAGGAGAATCATAGGTAACGTTTTCTAACCTTAATCCATCTATATATCAATAATCTCTATCAATTTTCTCAATCTAATCAATGAAATTGGATGAAAAACCATGGAATTGGGACGAAACTTCCCCAAGTAGAAATATGAGGATTTAGGGAGATTTAGACGTCGGATTTTGTCGATTCTTGTTTGAGTGAGTTTATGAGAAAATGGGTGTTCGGAAAATATAATTTTTACCCGATTCCGAGACGTGGGCCCGGTGGACTTTTTGGGCGAATTTCCTGATTTCGCGTATTAGCTTAGAAATAATTAGCTATTTTGTTCCCTTGAAGTGATATTTACATTATGCAATCGAATTGAATAAATCTGGGACACCTGGAGTCGGATACTCGTGGAAAGAGCATGGTATTGAGTTGATTAGGCAGTCAAGGTAAGTGGCTTGCCTAACTCTGTGTTGGGGACTTCCCTTTAGGACTTTTTATACTGATTTTGTTACGTAGACGCCGTGTACGTGAGGTGACGATTGCGTACACGGGTCATTGTTGCTAAAATTAAAGTTTTCCTTCCATGACATCACTCATTTTCATTCCTATATTACTTTTTTCCTGTCTTAACTGAGTAGTTAGCTTAAGAATAAGCATGCCTACCTGTCCTTACTTGATTTCCTCTTGTTTGCTACTAGTTACACCATGCTTAGGCAATTTTACTTTATTCTTGCATGTTGCTTTTCTTGAACTGTTTTATTAAGCCGTATCCGACATACTTCTGCATTGCATATTTAAATTGGGACTACGGACCGAGATCCGGGAGCTTTCCCCCTGTACTGAAATGCATATTTAAATTGGGACTACGGACCAAGATCCGGAAGCTTTCCCCCTGTACTGAAATGCATATTTAAATTGGGACTACGAACCGAGATCCGGGAGCTTTCCCCCTGTACTGCATAGCATATTTAAATTGGGACTACGAACCGAGATCCGGGAGCTTTCCCCCTGTACTGCATAGCATATTTAAATTGGGACTACAGACTGAGATTTGGGAGCTTTCCCCTTGTACTTCATGTCATATTTACTGTTGAGATATATGCTGTGCTGAGCGGAGGGCTCTCTTTCTGTTATTAATTCTTCCAGTTTCCATTAATCCTGTTTATTATTGCTTATCTATATTTCACTGTTTTAAATTTATAATTGACTTGTTTTAAAAATCTGTAGAGCCTCAACCTGACCTCGTCACTACTTGACTGGGGTTAGGCTTGGCACTTACGGAGTACCGAATGTGGAGTATTCACGCCCTTTCCTCCGCATGTTTTTCCCATGTGCAAATCCAGGTACCAGTACACAGTACAATGGCTAGGCATATCTTAGCAGCTACTCAGGAGACCGCGAGGTAATTCTTCTGCATCCGCAGAATCTCAGGAGTCCCCTTCCTACTCTAGTATAGATATAGGAGATATATAGATACATTTTCCTTATTGCTTTGTATAGATCTACACTAGTTTAGAGTTTGTGACTTTGTGATGTTCCAGGTTTTGGGAAAGTAAAAAATGTAAATGCCGAGTGGCTAAAATTTTATAGTATTTCTTCTTCTTTACTGTTTCTATTATTGTTTTGCCTTATTTTTTGCAAATTTTAGGCTTACCTAGTCGTAGAGATTAGGTGCCGTCACGAGACCGTTCGGAGGGTAATTTAGGTGGTGACAAATTGGTATAAGAGCGTCTAGGTTCATAGGAGTCACAAGTCACAAGGCGGTTAGAGTCTCATGGATCGGTGCATAGACGTCCATGTCTATCTTCGAGAGGCTATGTAACTGTTAAGAAAAATCAAATTACTTGGAATTCCTTATCGTGCTAGTTACCGTCATCAAATTCTTAGACTCTATTCTATTCTTGCTTGCAGATGGTTCGTACCCGTACTGATGACCAAGCACCTGAGCCCCCAGTCAGAGCCACCAGAGGCAGGGGCCGGGGTAGAGGACGAGCACGCGGTGCAGCCCGAGCACCGGCTAGAGCAGAGGAGAGGAGCCCCCAGAAGCTATAGTTGGAGGGGCACAGGAGGTCCCTACTGTTACTCCAGACCTCCAGGAGACATTGACTCAGTTCTTGAGTGCCTTCAGTACTCTGTCTCAGGCGGGACTACTTTTGATAGCTCCAGCTACATCCCAGGCCGGGGGAGGGACACAGACTCCCGCAGCCAGTACTCCTGAGCAGAGGGTTCATATTGGGCAGGTTCCACAGTATATTCCTATGCCCCCAGCAGCTCCAACTCAGCAGGAGACTAGGATAGCCGTTCCTGAGGCAGAGCAACTCCGACTTGAGAGGTACAAGAAGTACCACCCACCTGAGTTCAGTGGACTAGGTTCGGATGACGCCCTGGGTTTTCTCGAGGGGTGTCATCGCATTCTTTGCACTTTTGAGCTTAGTAGTCCAGACGAGGTAGCTTCACTTACTTGGGCTCAGTTCTATGAGATGTTCTTACTTGAGTTTGTCCCTTAGAGCTTCAGAGATGCTTGGCGTGCGGAGTTTGAGCAGCTACGCCAGGGTACCATGACTGTGTCAGAGTATGCAGTCCGTTACAACGATTTGGCTCTCCATGCACCAGCTTTGGTTGTCACTGTCAGAGAGAGAGTTCGACGCTTTATTGAGGGACTCTACCCCAGTATTCGGACCAACATGGCCAGAGAGCTTGAGGTCTCGAGGGACTGGTCATTTTTCAGGAGCCCGTGCACCATCAACACGCTATGGTAGAGGTTTTGTGAGTCTCCCCATTCATTCAGCTCTCCCAGCAGCCAGTGGTACTTCAGCTCCTCCTAGACCTCAGGAGCCTTATTATTCACCACCAGTATCTCAGGTGCCTCCTGCTGGAGGTGTTATCACTGGCCAGTTCATCAGACCAGTTCAGAGTTAGCAGCGGTTGCCACATTCTCCGAAGGGTTGTTTTGAGTGTGTTGACCCTCGTCATATGATCATAGATTTCCCCAGAGTGAGGAGGGGTGCACCACTTCAGACTTATCAAGTTCCACGTCTTCCACCAGGTCCCCCAGCTATTCTTCCAGCCCCAGCTGCTACCCTACCACCTCAGGCAGCTCGAGGTGGAGGCCGGGGAGGTCGAGGTCACCCTAGAGGGGGAGGCGAGGCCAGGTACTATGCTCTTCCAGCCCGATCCGAGGCTATTGCTTCAGATCAGACATTATAGGTATTTTTCCCGTTTGTCATAAGGATGCATCAGTATTATTTGACCCAGGCTTTATATATTCGTATGTGTCTTCTTATTTTGCTTCATATCTGGGGATATATCGGGATTCTTTGAGTTCCCCCGTTTATGTTTCTACTCCGGTGGGAGATTCTCTTGTTGTGGACTGCGTATATCGGTCATGTTTGACTGTTATCGGTGGTTTTGAGACCATGGTTGATTTATTATTACTCAGTATGGTAGATTTTGATGTTATATTGGGTATGGACTGGCTGTCTCCCTACTATGTTATTCTTGATTGCCACACTAAGACCGTGACGCTGGTTATGCCAGGATTACCGAGGTTAGAGTGGAGAGGTTCCTTAGAGTATACTCCCCGCCGAGTCATTTCTTTTCTTAAGGCTCAGCGGATGGTTGAAAAGGGGTGTGATGCGTATTTGGCTTATGTGAGAGATGTTAGTGCTGAAACCCCTACAGTTGAGTCAGTTCGAGTTGTCAGGGACTATTCTGATGTATCTCCAGCTGATCTTCCGGGTATGCCTCCCGATAGAGACATTGATTTCGGCATTGACTTGTTGCCAGACACTCAGCCCATTTCCATTCCTCCCTATCGCATGGCTCCTCCTGAGTTGAAGGAGTTGAAGGAGCAGTTACAGGAGTTTCTTGAAAAGGGATTTATCAGGCCCAGTGTATCACCTTGGGGTGCTTCGGTGTTATTTGTGAAGAAAAAGGATGGATCGATGCGTATGTGTATTGACTACCTGCAGCTGAATAAGGTGACAGTGAAGAACATGTACCCATTACCTCGCATTGATGATATTTTTGACCAGTTACAGGGTGCTAGTGTGTTCTCCAAGATTGATCTACTTTCGATTTATCATCAATTGAAGATTCGGGAGCCGGATGTCCCGAAGACTGCCTTCAGGACCAGATATGGCCACTATGAGTTCCTTGTTATGTCATTTGGGCTGACCAATGCCCCAACAACCTCATGCACCTGATGCACATCATATTTCGGCCTTAACTTGATACTTTTGTCATTGTATTCGTTGATGACATTCTGGTATATTCTCGGTCCCAGGAGGACCATGAGAAGCACTTGATGATTGTGCTTTAGAAATTGAGGGAGAAGAAGTTGTATGCCAAATTTTCCAAGTGTGAATTTTGGCTTGATTCTGTGGAATTCCTAGGCCATGTGGTGTCTTTGGATGGGATCAAGGTAGATCCAAAGAAGGTGGAGGCGGTGCAGAGTTCGCCCAGACCGTCTTAAGCTACTGAGATCCGCAGTTTCCTAGGTTTGGCTGGGTATTATCGTCGTTTTGTGTAGGGATTTTCATCCATTGCATCGCCCATGACCAGACTGACCCAGAAGGGTGCCCTTTTTATATGGACTGGGGAGTGTGAGGAGAGCTTTCAGAAGCTCAATACATCCCTGACTACAACTCCTGTGTTGGTATTGCCTACCGGTTCTGAGTCCTACACAGTCTATTGTGATGCTTCGAGGATTGGCCTAGGAGCGGTGTTGATGCAGGACGGTAGGGTGATTGCCTACGCGTCCAGGCAGTTGAAGGTGCATGAGAAAACTACCATGTTCATGATCTCGAGTTGGCAGCGATTGTTCATGCCCTGAAGATATGGCGTCATTATTTATATGGTGTTACCTGTGAGATATTCACGGATCACCGGAGTTTGCAACACATATTCAGGCAGAAGGATCTCAATTTGCGCCAGCGTAGGTGGTTGGAGTTGCTAAAGGACTATGACATCACTATATTATATCACTCGGGGAAGGCCAATGTGGTGGCCGACGCCTTCAGTCGCCGGGCGGAGAGTTTGGGGAGTTTGGCATACCTTTATGCAGCTGAGAGGCCTCTAGCCTTAGATGTTCAGTCCTTAGCCAGTCAGATCGTGAGATTGAATCTTTCTGAGCCTTGCCGGGTGTTAGCTTGTGTGGTTGCTCGGTCTTCTCTTTATGATCGCATCAGGAGCGCCAGTATGATGATCCCCACCTTCTAGTTCTTCAGGATAGAGTCCGACGGGGTGATGCCAGGGATGTGACTATAGGTGATGATGGCGTGATGAGAATGCAAGGCCGTATTTGTGTACCCAACGTAGATGGGATTCGGGAGTTGATTCTTTAGGAGGCCCATAGTTCGCGGTATTCCATCCATCCGGGTACCTCGAAGATGTACCAGGATTTGAGACAACACTATTGGTGGCGAAGGATGAAGAAGGATATAGTAGAGTTTGTAGCCAAGTGTCTCAACTGTCAGCAAGTCAAATGTGAGCAACAGAGACCGGGAGAGCTACTTCAGCAGATTGAGCTTCCAGAGTGGAAGTGGGAGCGGATCACCATGGACTTTGTGGTTGGACTTCCTCGGACCTTGAGGAAACATTATGTTATTTGAGTGATTGTGGATCGGCTGACCAAATCAGCCCATTTCATTTCAGTGCTGACTACATATTCATCTGAGAGGTTGGATGAAATTTATATCAGAGAGATTGTTTTCCTCCACGGTATCCTAGTATCTATCATTTCAGGAAGAGGTACACAGTTCACTTCACGGTTCTGGAGAGCCGTTCAGCAGGAGTTAGGCACCAGGGTAGAGTTGAGTACAACTTTTCACCCTCAGACGGACGGGCACTCCGAGCGCACGATTCAGATTCTCGAGGACATGCTCCGTGCCCGTGTGATAGATTTTGGAGGGTCATGTGATTGATACTTGCTTCTTGCAGAGTTTTCTTATAACAACAGCTACTAGTCCATCATTCAGATGGCGCTGTATGAGGCTTTGTATGGTAGACGGTGCAGGTCTCCAGTGGGATGGTTTGAGCCGGGCGAGGCCCAATTATTGGGTACAGACTTGGTTCAGGATGCCCTGGACAAGGTGAAGGTGATTCAGGAGAGACTTCGCACAGCTCAGTCCAGGCAGAAGAGTTATGCGGACCGGAAGGTTCGTGACTTGGCATTTATGGCTGGTGATCGGGTTTTGCTTCGGGTATCGCCTATGAAGGGCATCATGAGGTTCGGGAAGAAAGGAAAGCTGAGTCCAAGATTTATTGGCACTTTTGAGGTGCTGCGACGTGTTGGGGAGGTTGCTTATAAGCTAGCCCAGCCTCCCAGCCTAGCAGGGGTTCATCCGGTATTCTACGTCTCCATGCTCCAGAAGTATCACGGTGACCCGACTCATGTTTTGGAGTTCAGCTTAGTCCAATTGGACAAGGATCTATGATATGTTGAGGAGCCTGTGGCTATATTGGACAGGCATGCCAGAAAGCTCAGATCGAAGAATATTGCCTCAGTTAAGGTTAAGTGGAGGGGTTAGCCAGTCGAGGAGGCAACTTGGGAGACCGAGAAGGATATGCGGAGTCAGTACCATCATCTTTTCACAGCTTCACGTATGTTTCTATACTCGTTCGAGGACGAACGATTTTCTTAAGAGAGGGAGGATGTAACGACCCGGTCGGTCGTTTTGAGAGTTAGCGCCCCGATCCCCTAATAACCGCTTCTCCCATGTCTTTTTATGTTATTGGAACTTTTCGGAGCGTTGAGTGATGAAATCTGGAGTGATTTTGGACACATAGTCCTCAAATGTGGATTTTAGCCTTTGAAATTAGGCTGTAGCTAGAGCTGTGTGAAGACGGATCCGGAATGAAATTTTGTCGACTCCATTAGCTCCGTTGGGTGATTTCGAGATTAGGAGCGTGTTCGGAATGTGTTTCGAGGTCGGTTGTAGATTTAGGCTTGAATTGGCAAAAGTTAGAATTTCGGCGATTTCAGACGATAGGTGAAATTTTGATGTCGGACTCGGTATGGAATTCCGAAAGCGGCAGTAGGTCTGTAATACCATTTTTGACTTGTGTACAAACTTTGAGGTCATTCGGATGAGTTTTGACGTGTTTCGGCATAAGATGTGAATTTTAGAAATTTCATAAGTTCTTAGGCTTGAATCTATGCATGATTGACGATTTTGATGTTATGAGATGTGTTTTAAAGGCTCAACCAAGTTTGAACAAGGTATTAGGGTCAGTTGGTAGGTTTTGTTGAGGTCCCGGGGGGTCTCGGGGTTGTTTCGGATGCCCAACGGGTGAATTTGGAACTTTAAGAGTAGCTGAATCATTTCTGGTTCTGGTGTCTCGCATCTGCGATGGTTTTTCCGCAGGTGCGGACACGCAGGTGCGAAGGGGGTGCACGCAGGTGCGGACGTAGTTCAGGCTGGCCAAACTCGCAGGCGCAGAAGAATATCCGCAGGTGCGGAGCCGCACCTGCGACCTAGCCACCGTAGGTGCGACCCCAGGCCTTTTAATGAGTTTCCGCACCTTCGATTGTGTTTTCGCAGGTGCGGCACCGCAGGTGCGGCACCGCAGGTGCGATCCCAAGGTCACAGGTGCGGAATACCTGGGGTGGTTATACCAAAATCCGTGGGTTTGAATTCGTAACTCCAAAATCGATTGAGAGCTCGGGATTTGGCGATATTCAGTGGAATTTGAATAGGAGAATCATATGTAACATTTTCTAACCTTAATCCATCTATATATCAATAATCTCTATCAAGTTCCTCAATCTAATCAATGAAATTAGATGAAAAACCATGGAATTGGGATGAAATTTCCCCAAGTAAAAATCTGAGGATTTAGGGGGATTTAGACGTCGAATTTTGTTGATTATTGTTCGAGTGAGTTCATGAGCGAATGGGTATTCGGGAAATATAATTTTTACCCGATTTCGAGTAGTGGGCCCAGGGGACTTTTTGGGCGAATTTCCTAAATTCACGTATTAGCTTAGAAATAATTAGATATTTTGTTCCCTTGAAGAGATATTTACATAATGCAATCGAATTGAATAGATTTGGGACACCTGGAGTCGGATACTCGTGGCAAGAGCGTGGTATTGAGTTGATTAGCGCAGTCAAGGTAAGTGGCTTGCCTAAATCTATATTGGGGACTTTCCCTTAGGCATTCTTATACTGATTTTGTTACGCGGATGCCGTGTACGTGAGGTGACGAGTGCGTACACGGGTCATTGTTGCTAAAATTTCATTTTTCCTTCCATAGCATCACTCATTTTCATTCCTATATTACTGTTTTCCTGTTTTAACTGAGTAGTTAGCTTAAGAATAATCATGCCTACCTGTCCTTACTTGATTTCCTCTTGTTTGCTACTAGTTACACCATGCTTAGGTAGTTTTACTTTATTCTTGCCGGTTGCTTTTGCTGAACTGCTTAATTAAGCCGTATCCGACATACTTCTGCGTTGCATATTTAAATTGGGACTACTGACCGAGATCCGGTAGCTTTCCCCTGTACTGAAATACATATTTAAATTGGGACTACGAACCGAGATCCGGGAGCTTTCCTCCTGTACTGCATAACATATTTAAATTAGGACTAGAGACTGAGATCTGGGAGCTTTCCCCTTGTACTGCATTGCATATTTACTTTGAGATATATGCTTTGCTGAGGCGAGGGCTCTCTTTCTATTATTAATTCTTCCAGTTTACATTAATCCTGTTTATCATTGCTTATCTATATTTCACTGTTTTAAATTTATAATGGACTTGTTTTAAAACTCTGTAGAGCCTCAACCTGACCTCGTCACTACTTGACTGGGGTTAGGCTCGGCACTTACGGAGTACCGAATGTGGAGTACTCACGCCCTTTCCTGCGCATGTTTTCCCCATGTGCAGATCCAGGTACCAGTACACAGTACAGTGGCGAGGTACATCTTAGCAGCTGCGAAGGAGACCGCGAGGTAATTCTGCGCATCCGCAGGATCTCACGAGTCCCTTCCTACTCTAGTATAGATATAGGAGATATATAGATACATTTTCCTTATTCCTTTGTATAGAGCTACAATAGTTCAGAGTTTGTGACTTTGTGATGTTCCGGGTTTTGGGAAAGTAAAAGCTGTAAATGCCGAGCGGCTAAAATTTTATAGTATTGCTTCTTCTTTACTGTTTCTTTTATTGTTTTGTCTTATTTTCCGTAAATTTTAAACTTACCTAGTCGTAGAGACTAGGTACCGTCACAAGTCCGTTCGGAGGATAATTCGGATCGTGACAACCAAGGTTCTGAAGAAGTAACATTAGGTAATGATTCACAATTACCTATCTTTTATGTCGGTAAAAGTCCTATTGTTGTCTCAATCAAAAATTTAATATCGATGATATATTTCATGTTCTTACTGCCACACAAATATTATTATCTATTAGCTCCTTTGCTAAATCTAATCAAGTGTCTGTTGATTTTTTTTTCTAATTATTTGATTAAGGAGTTGGGAACAAAAAACATCAGTCACAAGGATCTAACTGATGTTGGCTGGTATCTCTTCTTGTGCAAAAATTAGTTTCACTAGCTTTTTATGCAGCGTCATTAAAAGCTTTGCATGCTCCTCTGGCTCATGCATCATATCCCACAGTTTGTCATGCGTTATTGTCTAGTTACTTTAGTTGTTCGTCAAATAATAATTCTAGTTTATGTTCCACACTTGTTGTTAGTAAGAGTCACAAAATTCTATTTAATGAGATTCAAGCCTCCGGGCCATTAGATTTTGTTTGCTTAGATGTTTGAAGCCATGCTCAATGCATTTATTCTTTGATTATGTTTTCATTATTTAGATGATTTGACACGAAATATAAATGATGGTATATGGTTTGAAATATGTAGATTCAAGTTTGTCTGTTAGTTTGGAAGTATAAATTTGCTAGAAGAAAACACAAAGTACGGGAAGAATGATTAATATGTTATCTTTTCTTATTCTATTTTTCATTTTAGTATATTAATTACATATAAAAACAACTTTTTCTAGACAAAAAATAGAGAAAGCAACTATAATATTGTAAAATTAAAAAAGGAATAACAAACACTCTTTACAAATTGGCGTATGCCACCAAAATAACTCGGTATGACGCAGGTCCTTTTTTCTCCATCTTCATTTGTAACATCAAAAATTTATACCACAAATTGAATCTTTTAATCTCCGATAACTATCGCATACAGAAATTGCCAAGTGTCCGACAAGCACATCGGGAGCAATGCATTTGGATGAAGATGACACGACTCTTTTTCACCAACGCCGAAGCATTTGACTGATTCTCACAATGTAGCTGATTTTGTTGGATTTTGTGATCTCCGGCAAATAACTGTGAAAAACAATGTGTGAGTTTAGTGGGAGTGTACTTTATGCTTGAGATTGTGTATTATGTAACCGAAAATCGATAAAAACCATTGTAATATAATAACTCATTTGCAAACAAACTCTTTGTGTAAAATTACATAAACACATAAAAACCTTATATAATAAATATTCTACCCCCGGTAACAATCAGTATTATCGCATATTAAAGGTTAGTGAAAAACTTTGAGAGAAACTTCTTATTTGCTTTAGTTACAAAATAGAAATTGAAGTATGTAATCGTTTTTCTTATTTTCATGCTTATAGTGTATAGTTGTAGTATTTTACAAGATATAAAACTTTTGTTTCACAGCAAACATCTATTATTAATATTTATTTATATTGATAAGAGTTCTTTCAAGTTAACAAAATGTTCACCATTTGTTTCAATACACCACCTTAGTTCCTGTTACTGAAAATCTTATCTCAAATATTGAGTAGTTTAACTCAAAGTTCTAAAGTATTTGACAAAGTTATGTTGCTGAAAACTTAAAATTTTAAAAATTAAATATTTAAGAACTCGAAAAGGAGATCTAATGGATTTCTAATGTCATGACCATACAAGAAAATAATAATTCTTTAATTAATTGAAAAGGTCAAAGATAAAAATCTAAATATTAACTGTAACTTTTTAACGCATATGGTAATTCCCTAATCTATATCTATACAATATTAAAAGTACGAAGGTTCATTAGTAAAATATCATTTGTCTTTTTTACCCTTTTAGAATATAGTTCACACTAGATAAAATAGCCATTTGATTATTCTCCTAGCTAATATTTAGGAGTTTGAAATTAAATCAAATTTTATTTATTTAACCTTTCCTTATTTGAATTAAGTGAGAAGTCTTTATATTTATAACTTTAAAATTATTAAAATTTTCCTTACATAAATTCCAGAATTAAAGTATGACTGAATAAAACTGGAATCTTTATGCCTATAAATTGTATCTAATTAAATGTTATTTATAATCTCAAAAGATATTGTTTAGTTATGCTATATTTATGGTGAATAATTAATATGTAAACAAAATAAAATAAAGAAAAGAATAAATTAAGAGGAACATTTTTCTTGGTCGTTTATCCAATTCGTAATTAAATTGTAAATGCTCTGAATAGTGTACGTGATACTGGCCCACTGGCTATTAATTTTATTCCTTGATCAATAATTTGCTTAAATATAAATATTACTATAGAGTTTAAAAATATAATTAAACATAATTACGAAAATATTAATAATAACAAAGAGAAAGAAAAAAATAAAAATGATTAACAATAGACATTTACACTAACACTTCGACAAACATAAAGTGCAAAGTTCGAATATTTATCATTTGAAAATAAATTTTTTTGTGGATAAAAATTGTTATAAATAAATATTTAATATATGGTAGGAGCTAATATTAAGAATTTGAATCTATTAAAAAAATAATTAAGTATTTAAACTAATTAGCAAAATAATCCAATTTCATTCTTTCAAATTCATCATATAGGTAAAATAATTTTTCAAGTTTACACAATCTTAAGATACAAAAATTTTTTATCATAAAAATACATTGCCGATGAAAGAAATCAAAAAATAAAATAAAATCAATTATAGTTTTAAGAACTGAATTGATTAAATTGCAAACTTAAAAAAAATAAGGATAAAATAATAGAAAACAAAATGTATCCTTAATGAGGTATCAGGTGAGACATAATTTAACATATTTGTATATCATATTATAAGATATGTATATGTATAAAATGATATACAATTAATTTAACTAAATTCATCATCTTTGCATAGTCAGAAGATATTGAATTCAATTATTGTGTCAACGTGATAACATTTACTTTCATCATTTATATAAATATTGCATTTTAGTTTAACGTCAATGCATATAGTTTAGTTGAGTGAAGATTGATGGTAGGTTAGAATCACGTGTTTTAGTTATAATTTACATTTCAATCACTGCATTTTACTTGTGTTTGAGTATTCGGGAGCTAAATTGAACAAGTTGAAGCTTTGAAGCCTGAGTAAACGCCTAAGAGATTAAACTGGGATCACGTTCAGGGGTCGGGAGCCGAGTCTGGATATCAAAAATCAATAAAACGAAAAACTCGGGAAAATTTGCACTGTTGCGCCGCATGGGGTGGCGCGGCAGTAGAAATGGCTGATGTCTGTCAGAACATGCTCTCTGAACTTCCCCACAACCGGCCCGAAGTAATTTTCTCAGAGTATTTGTCTTGTTTCGGCTAGAAAAATGTAATTTTGCCTTGGCCCACTCCTACATGGTATAAATACATCAAAAAAATATTTTTGAAGGCACTTTTGACCATGTAAGCTTTGGAAGAGCATTAGAGGCTAGAAGTGACCGAATTCCATCATCTTTTCATCGATTCAAGACAAGAGTTTGGATTGTAAAGTTAGATTGATGCTTTCTTTTTCTTTAATTATACTTTTGATGACTTCCTCCATTTTATGGAATAATTTTCCTTAGGGTTTGATGGATATGGTAGTTAGGTAAATATTTGTGAATTTTAACTCCAGTCCGTGCTTGAATTCGTTTATGAAGTTTTGAATTGTTGCAACTTTATTCGTCAGGTTATTCATCGAAAGAGGAATATCTTGGTGATTATCTTTGCATTATCTTGTTTGATTTAATTCATTCATTCTCTTAAGTAATCAAAAGATCTTGTTGAATTGTTGACTAAATCAAGTTAGGAGGATATCCGAGAGACGTTTTATGAAGGACCAATCCATTAATCGCATGCTTGCATACTTCACAGTTCTTATATTAGTTTTTCTCATAGAGTTAAGATTTAATCGAGAGAGGAGTCGTGACTTCACATTTTAACTAATCATCGAGTGAACTTGTGAGAATCATTAGAACATTAGAGTAAATTAAACTAGAGTTATATCCCAAATAGCTATCTTGCACATATCCTGTCAAACTCTTATTCCTCTCATTTATAAGAACCAACTTTGCTAATCTCTAGTTCTTTGTAGTCAATTGTCAATTGCTTTATTTTAATAGTTAATCGTAGTTTGTAATAAATTAACTCAAGTGTTGATCCCCCTGAATAGTAATTAAGACAGAAATTACTCGAACATTGTTTAAATCCAATCCTTGTGGAGATGATATTTACTATACTATCTTTGATTAGCGAGCCTCAACTTCGTGTTGTATTTGTGCTCGTCAAATTTTGGCACCGTTACCGGGATTGACAATCAATAGTGTTCAAATAAGTTTTTTGATTCTAATTTAGGATTTTTTTTTATTTTATTCTTTAGGGGTTTCTTCTTCTATGTGCTGGCAACAAATTGACTTCTCTGGTGTATGACTCGATCATCTTCAAAGGAATTGATTCCACACAATCTAGAGGTAGAAAAGAGTCTGCGACAGTTGGGGAAAAAGAAAGAACTCACTGGAAAGTTTTTGGGGCAGCCTTCAACCCTAGAACATGTGGCTAAAAACGGTGAAGACGAGGTAGATTTAGCTTCAAGAGAGGTAGCACAATACAGAGAAAAAGCTGCAAGGATAGCAGTTGAGGCAGCCCCTAGAGCTGTTGATGAGACCGTCAATGATGATAGGGGTCGAAGATTCAATCTATATCGACCCTTGATTGAAGACCGGTTCGAGAATGAGGTACCCAGGCCTGGTAGAGCATTGGGTGATTATGTTAGACCAGTCTACAATCAAGGATTGTCCAGTGTCAGACCTCCACCAGTAGCAGCAAATAATTTTGAGCTGAAGCAAGACTAGCTTCAAACTATCTAGAACAACTTTTTCTTCAAAGGGAAGGTGAATGAAGATCCTAACACTCACTTGATGAATTTTGAAGAAATCATGAATACCTTCCAGTACAACAGAGTGTCAAAAGATGCATTATACTTAAGGGCATTCCCCTTTTGGCTGAAGAATGACGTGAAACACTAGCTTCATAGCTTACCAATAGGGTCGATCAGGACATGGGGATATATGACTAGAAAGTTTCTTGAGAAATACTTCTCAGCTACAAAAACAATGAAGTTCAGAAGGGAAATCACAAATTCTGCCATTAGGACACTGAAACAGTTTTCGAGGCTTAGGAAAGATTCAAGGAGATAGTGAGTGTAACGACTCGACCAATCATTTAGAGGATTAGTGTAACGACTCTTCCGGTCAATCTGAGAAATTGAACTTCGCTCGGTAGTTTGAGGGCATGAGTAGCTCCGTATAATGTATCATAACTTGTGTGAATCGTCGGTTTTGGTTTTGTCACGACCCAATTTTTTCTCCGTTGGGTATCGTGATGGCACCTAGTCTTAGGGACTAGGTAAGCCTAAAATTTATTGAATAACAACAATAACAAAGAAAACCTAACAGTCTCAATATAGAATCTTTACAGAATTTACAAATTTCCTAAAACCGATAGTACAAGTCATAAGCTCTACAGAGTTTACTACAACTTCTAAATACAACTATTTGGAAATAAGTAAAAATAGTGTGAATACAAGAAAATAGGAAGGTGACTTCGAAGCCTGCGAACGCGGCGACAGGTTTGCCTTGAGTCTTCTCATTAAGAATCCGCACAGCTACAAACGATCAATACCTGGATCTGCACAAAACTATGCAGAAGTGTAGTATGAGCACACCACGACGGTGCCCAGTAAGTATCAATACTAATCTCGGTGAAGTAGTGACGAGGACTAGTCAAGACACGCACTGGTCTAATAAAGCTGAACAAGCATAGGTATAGGAACAACAATGCATGATTTCTACATGGAACTATGCAATATGACTAACAATACAATAAGTACAATAAGAAAGGAAAACGACAAGTACCAGCGGAATACCATAAAAATAACACAGAAGAGTGAGCAGAAACACAACTTAAATATGAAATTGCAGATACAACAGGGGCAAATAATAACTCAACAACTATGACAGCTCTCACGTCAGCTTTTTGCCAACAACTTCATAATGTACCGAACCTCGGATAAATTACAACTCACGGTCTCGATACCTGAACCCTAACACTTGGCATCCTTGCCCTCATCACACCTCATAATCATGCTAACAACTCACGTGCCGAATAAGGCCATTTTCTCATAGAAGGCGAGTAAATAAGGGTATGCATCTATACGCCACGATATCAAGAAAACCTCCTATCCGATTAAAGGGTGCTTAGCCACGTGTATGGTTGTGCAAGTGTCCTAACATAGTTCATATCATCTAGTAAGCATAAGCAAAAGAACGGACAACACGCAGAATGTTTGCGGAACAGGGGGATCTCTCGGAATACCATTTCATAGTCCCAAAGTAGATATGCAGTACAGGGGGATCTCCCAGAATACCGTTCCGTAGTCCCAAATATGCAGTATAGAGGGATCTCCTGGAACACCATTCCGTATTCCCAAAGTAAAGATGCAGTACAGGGGGATCTCCCGGAATACCGTTCCGTAGTCACAAAGTAAATATGAAGTACAGGGGGATCTCCAGGAATACCATTCCATAATCCCAAAGTAAATGTGCAATGCAACCAATAGAGATAACAACTACAGCACGGTAGAAACCTCGTACATCACCACAACAAGTACAACAACAACAATGCCAATAATACAAGGTACAACGAGTAAGTCAACTCAAGAACTTTAAATCACAAAGAAACGGTAGAACTCATTCACAAGGAAAAATCACAGTAACGAATGCTAGGCGTAAAGAGAACAACTTAACAAGGGAAAGCTAAAATGTAGCAATGATTCCACAATATTCAAGTCAACAATAAGGAAGCCAACACGAATCAAATAGTTCCAAATAAAGGAAAATCAACTAAAATATATGTTATCTAAACTCCTTTTTAGGTTGAGAAATTACGAAGGATATTCAACAATTCAATTAAGGTTACGCAGCAGAGGATAACCATAACTCCAATTAAGACTAAGCAATTATAGGATGAGATAATAACAATTTCAAGTAAAGATAAGCAGTTATGAAAAGATAGCATGATGATAGAAGAAGTAAAATCTTCAGCTAAGTCGATATGAGTCAAATAGACAATAAGAGTGAATCCTAAAGCAATTAACTCTAATTAAAGCATATAGAGGAGAAACTATCAAATAGGAACTCAAACGTATCAATAAAAGCTTCATACACTGTGAATACAAGAACCTAAGAACCTAAAAGGCCAACTTTCCACAAATAAGTCCAAGTACTCACTCGTCACCTCGCGTACACGGACTATTATCAACATAGAAGACTCAAATCCATCGGGGTAGTTCCCCCCTCCCCTCCCCACAAGGTTAGACAAGATACTTACCTCAAAGACGACAAATCGGTACTCAAAAATAAACTTTCGGGTGAAAAGACCTCCGGACGGCTCAAATCCAACAAAAATAATATCAAAGCACAAATAAAACTTATAAGAAACTATTCCGGATCATAAAGTTTCAATCTTTACAAAAATCTAAAAATAGACCCAAAAGTCTACCCAGGGACCGCACCTCAAAACCCGACAAATTTTATAAAAACCGAACACCCATTCCAATACGAGTTCAACCATACAAAATTTATCAAATTCCGATACTATTTCGCCCTTTAAATCATGATTTTTCATTTTGAAAACTTTCTTCAAAACCAACATTTTCCTCAACTCAAAACACAATTTAAATGATAAAAACAAAGATTAAATCATGGAATATATTAAAATCTAAGTGAAGAACACTTATCCAATCGATTTGCTCGAAAAACTCCAAAGAAGCTCCCAAATCCGAAGTTTTAAACTCAAAATATGAAGAAATGACCAAACCCTCGACTTATATGATTCTGCCCAGCATTTCCGTATCTGCGGGCAATTAAGTGCATCTGCGAAGTTACTTACCAGGCCCAGGTCCGCATCTGCGGACGACATAGCCGCACCTGCGGCGCGCAAAAGCGAATGACAGGATCGCAGAAGCGAACTCCTTCACAGATGCGATCACAGAACCGCAGAAGCAGCCTTCGCACCTGCGTGCCAGCATCCGCAGAAGCGGGCTAGCTCCCAGACCTCATAGATCACAGAAGCGACCAGGCTCATGCAGAAGCGGAGCCACACCTATGCTCCAAGGTGTCGCATGTGCGAGACACCAGAACCAGACCTGACCAAGACTATGAAAAAAACTCTGAAACACACCCGAGGCCCTCGGGACCCCGTCTAAACACACAACCAAGTTCTATAACCTAACAAAGACCCTCTCGAGGTCTCAAATTACATCAAACATCGATGAAACCACAAATATCATCATGAATCGAACTTATGAACTTCCAATTCTTCTAACTTCAAAAACTCGTGCCGAAACCAATCAAACCTACCCGGAATAACGTCAAATTTTTTAAACACGTCCCAAATAACATAACAGAACTACTCCAAATCTCGGAATCGCATTCCGACATCGATATCACCAAAGTCAACTATGGGTCAAACCTCTCCATCCTCCAAACTTCAACTTTTCCAACTTCCGCCGAAATGCCTCAAATTACTCTACGGACCTCCAAATCCAAATCCGGACACACGCCTAAGTTCAAAATCAACATACGAAGCTATTGAGATCATCCAAACCCCATTCCGGATCCATTTACACAAAAGTCAAATTCTGGTCAAATTCTCACTGCTTAAGCTTCCAAAAATAGAATCCTTCTTCCAATTCGACTTTGAATCATCTGGTAACTGAATTCAACCATGCACGCAAGTCGATACACATAATATGAAGCTTTACAAGACCTTATTCCGCCGAACGTAACTTAAATTCTCAAAATGACTGGCTGGCTCGTTACATTCTCCCTATCTTAAACAAACATTCATCCTCGAACATGCCAAGAATCGCATCGAAGTCTTCAAATCACTGAATGCTCACTTCCGACACCCGCGGGTGATCCCACGTCACCCCAATCTACATAAGCCTGACGACACCATCTCAACTGCAATTTATCCTTTCTACCAACACCGACAAGCCTCATACGCCAAATTCTCACCTTCCATTCATTTCCAAAAGACATGATTCTAAATCTATATCTGGTATCAGTCTCAACCATCTACAAAAACTCATGACTACACCCACAAGGTATGACCATACAATATAACTCCCACACATAGACCCATAATAACACTTCTGATCACAATAGCTGCCCGAAATCAACCCAGCACCAGTAATTAGCCTCACATACGATAGAACTCTATTTCAAACCTCCATAACACTGACAATGATGCAAGAAACACGAATACCTCATAATTAGACATCTGAATCACCAAGCCACAATTAACACCACAGGGAACACATCCCGCAAGCTAAAACTCAAGAAGCACAGAACGAAGATGAATAAATATGAAAAGAGAAACAGATAAGGGAACTATCAAACAAGCCCAACATGCACAACTCTCTATCAGTACTAACTTATGAATAATATAACAAGGAAAGAATTAAAGCATATGAACAAGTCACAAGGATACCATCCTGATATAAGTTCTATCGCGGTACACAGCCTGGTTCGAACACATCAAATCAGATGAAATCACGAGGGTCTCACCCTCAAATCTAAATCACAGATCGAATATATATCATACTAATTGAAATCTTCCACTAACTTAGCTAACTCAGATCTACCAATAAAATCACAACACTCACTGAACTCTCACCCTGGTAGAGTATCAAATAGCTCGTAACCAAAATACTCAGGAAATCAATCAAGCCTATCGTAAAGGACAACAGGAATTCACTACTAGTCTCGTAACTCTCAATAATGAATACCAACAATAATAGGCACGACTAACACTCATAAGATCTCCCAACAGAGAAACACGTAAACAGAGTGACAAATCATGAAACATACCCATAAGTGGAGCAACAAATAGGGAACTCGCCCCAATAAGCAGAACAGAAATGAAATACGAATGGTAAACCCTATAACAAATCAAAACATACCTGTATGATAACATCTGGTATAACGACCTCCAGCCTACTATATGAAACACATCATTGGGTTGGGCCTCCGTCTTTTAACCGCCCCCTACTCGTCTGAATACCCCGTTGGGACACACCTGCCAGAAGCATGGGACATTCTCTCACCATGTGGCTGATATCTCCACACTCAAAGAAACCTCTCTGCTGATGTGGCTGTGGAAGCTGTGTTGTACGAGTACTTCAAGACCCATGAGCACCTGAAACACTGTGCGAAGCCGGAAGTGTAAACTGAACTGGCTGACCCACAAAACCTCTACTATGTCGTACCCTGCCTCCAAATAAGGATCAGTATATCTCTCCGATCTACGAGGCCTCCTCACCTCCCTGTACTTTCCCTCCTGATATCATTTACCCTCTCGCTCCCGGTCCCACATGCCCTCTAACCGGCGAGCGATCTTTACCACCCGCTGAAATGAAATATTTGAATCCAACTCCCGATCCATGCTGAACCGAATATCATGCCTGAGCCCTTCAATGATACGGACTCGCTCTCTAACTGTGTCGACCAAAGCAGGTACATGTCTGGCCAAATAACTGAATCTGACGACATACTCTAATAATGACATTGTGCCCTGGCGCAACTGCTCAAACTATGCGTGTCGTGCATCCCGAAGGGACTGAGGTACAAACTCTCTCAGGAACATCTCTGAAAACTTAACCCATGAAAGTGAAGTTGCATCTTCTGGGCTACCCAAATCATACGCCCGCCACCATTAATAAGCCGCTCCCTTAAGCTGAAAAATAGTAAAAGCAACCCCACTTGTCTCAACAATAGCTATAGTGCGGAGAATGAGATGGCACTCCTCCAGAAAACCCTGTGCAGTCTCTGAAGCCAAACCACTAAATGTAGGAGGGTCGTATCTCTTGAACCTTACAAGTCTAAGCTGCTCTCTCTCGAATGCTGCTGCCCTGACCATGGTTGAACTGGGACCACAGGCTGTGACGCAATGACACCTGGAACTTGACCAACGTGAACTCGCTGCTCTGGAATGTGGGCGGAGGGAGTATAATCCCCTCCCTCGATCTATGAAGTTGCTGGTGCAACTGGAATCAGCCCCACCTGAGCCAATATACCAAACATGCTCATGAACTATGCTAAAGTCTCCTGAAGTACGGGGGTAACAGCAGGTGCCTCCGGTTCTTACCCCTCAACTGGAGCTACTAGCAGCTCCTCAATTGCTGCTCTGGTAGGTGCTCTAGCTGTGGCACGTACTCCTCGTCGGCATCTGCCTCTGCCTCTGGAGACACCTGCTCCGGGAGCAGCATTATTAATAATTACAGCTCACGTCCTCACCATCTGTGAGAGAATGGAATGATAAAATTTCAAACTTCGACATCAATGAACTCGCACGATAGGAATGAAGGAAGTGAGATTGTCCTAATAGTTCCATAACCTCTCGAAGATAAGTACAAACGTCTCCTTACCGATCCGTAAGACTCTACTAAACTCGCTTATCACTCGTAACACCTATGAACCTAGAGCTCTGATACTAACTTGTCACGACCCAATTTTCCCTCTGTTGGGTGTCGTGATGTCACCTAGTATTAAGGACTAGGTAAGCCTAAAATTTACTGAATAACAAGAATAATAAAGAAAATATAACAGTCTCGATATAGAAATCTTTACAGAATTTACAAATTTTCCAAAACGGGTAGTACAAGTCATAAGCTCTACAGAGTTTACTGCAACTTCTAAATACAACTATTTGGAAATAAGTAAACACAGTGTGAATACAAAAATATAGGAAGGTGACTCCGAAGCCTATGAACGCGGTGACAGGTTTTCCTTTAGTCTTTTCACAAAGAATCCGCACAGATACTAATGATCAATACCTGGATCTGCACAAAAATGTACAGAAGTGTAGTATGAGCACATCACAGCGGTGCCCAGTAAGTATCAAGACTAACCTCGGTGAAGTAGTGACGAGGACTAGTCAAGACACCCACTGGTATAATAAAGTTGAACAAGCATATGTATAGGAACAACAATGCATGATATCTACATGGAACTATGCAATATGACTAAAAATACAGTAAGTACAATAAGAAAGGAAAACGACAAGTACCAGCGGAATACCATAAAAATAACACAGAAGAGAAAGCGGAAACAGAACTTAAATCCGAAATCGTAGATACAACAGGGACAAATAATAACTCAACAACTAAGAAACTCTCACGTCAGCTTTTTGTCAACAACTTCACAAAGTACCGAACCTCGAATAAATTACAACTCACGTTCTCAATACCTGAACCCTAACACTTGGCATCATGTGCCCTTATCACACCTCATAATCATGTTGACAACTCACGTGCCGAATAAGCCCATTCTCATATAGAAGGCGAGTAAACAAGGTGTTCATCTATACTCTACAATATTAAGAAAACCTCTTATCTGATAAAGGGTGTTTAGCCACGTGTATGCTTGTGCAAGTGTCCTAACATATCTCATACCAGCTAGTAAGCATAAGGAAAAAACGGACAACACGTAGAATGTTTGCGGTACATGGGGATCTCCTGGAATACCGTTCCGAAATCCTAAAGTAAATATGTAGTACCTGAGGATCTCCCGGAATACCCTTCCATAGTCCCAAAGTAAATATGCAGTACATAGGGATCTCCCACAGTACTGTTCCGTAGTCACAAAGTTAATATGCAGTATATGGGGATCTCCTGGAATATTGTTATGTAGTCCCAAAGTAAATATGCAGTAAAGGGGGATCTTCTGGAATATCATTCTGTAGTCCCAAAGTAAATATGCAGTATAGGAGAATCTCCTAGAATACCGTTCTGTAGTCCCAAATTAAATATACAGTACAGGCGGATCTCCCGGAATACCGTCCATAGTCCCGAAGTAAATATGCAGTACAGGGGAATCTCTCGCAATACAGTTCCGTAGTCTCAAAGTAAATATGTAATGCAACTAACAGAGATAACAGTTACAGCACGACAGAAACCTCGTACATCACCACAACAAGTACAACAACAACAATGACAATAATACAAGGTACGACGAGTAAGTCAACTCAAGAACTTTAAATCACAAAGAAATGGTAGAACTCATTCAGAAGGAAAAATCACAGTAAAGAATGTTAGGCGTAAAGAGAACAAATTAACAAGGGAAAGCTAAAATGTAGCAGTGATTCCACAATATTCAAGCCAACAATATGGAAGCCAACACGAGTCAAATAGTTCCAAATAAAGGCAAGTCAGCTAAAATATAGGTTATCTAAACTCCTTTTTAGGTTGAGAAATTACGAAAGATATTCAACAATTCAATTAAGGGTAAGCACCAGAGGATAACCATAACTCCAATTAAGACTACAAACTTATAGGATGAGATAATAATAATTTAAATTAAAGATAAGCAGTTATGAAAAGATAGCATGACGATAGAAGAGGTATAATCTTCAACTAAGTAAAATATGACTCAAATAGACAATAAGAATGAATCCCAAAGAAATTAACTCTAATTAAAGCATGTAGAGGTGAAACTAGCAAAAAGGAACTCAAGCGTATCAAGAAAAACTTCATACATAGTGAATATAAGGACCTAAGAAACCTAAAAGACCAACTTTCCACAAATAAGTTCGAGCACGCACTCGTCATCTCGCGTACACTGACTACAATAAACATAGAAAACTCAAATCCTAAAGGGTAGTTTCCCTACACAAGGTTAGGCAAGATACTTACCTCAAAGACGACAAACTGGTACTAAAAATGAACTTGTCAAGTGAAAAGACCTCCAGATGGCTCAAACCAACCAAAATAACTTCAAAGCATAAATAAAACTTATAAGAAACTATTCCGGATCATTATGTTTCAATCTTTACAAAAATCTAAATATCGATCCAAAAGTAGACCCTGGGCCCGCACCTCAGAACCCGACAAATTTTACAAAACCCGAACACCCATTCCAGTACGAGTTCAACCATACGAAAATTATCAAATTCTGATACCATTTCGCCCTTCAAATTATGATTTTTCATTTTGAGAACTTACTTCATAACCAACATTTTCCTCAACTCAAAACACAATTTAAATGATATAAAAAAAAGATTAAATCATGGAATATATTAAATTCTAGGTGAAGAACATTTACCCAATCGATTTGCTCGAAAAACCCCAAAAGAAGCTCCCAAATCCGAAGTTTTAAACTCAAAATATGAAGAAATGACCAAACCCTCGACTTATATGATTTTGCCCAGCATTTCCGCATCTGCGGGCAATTAAGCACATCTGCGCAACCGCATTTGCGAGAAACGTTCGCATCTGGAAAGTTAACTTACCAGGTCCATGTCCACATCTGCGAACAACATAGCCGCACCTGCGGCGCGCAGATGCGAATGATAGGACCGCAGAAGCGGACTCCTTCGCAGATGCGATCACAGAATCGCAGAAGTAGACTTCGAACCTGTGTACCAATATCTGCAGAAGCGGGCTAGCTCCCAGACCTCACAGATTCCAGAAAAAACCATGCTCATGCATAAGCGAAGCCGCACCTGCGCTCCAAAGTGTCGTAGGTGCGAGACACAAGAACCATACCTGACCAAGACTATGAATAAATCTGTGAAACTCGTCCGAAAGACACCCAAGGCCCTCGGGGCCCCGTCTAAATACAAAACCAAGTTCTATAACCTAACACGGACCTGCTAGAGGTCTCAAATCATATCAACATCGACGAAACTATGAATCGCATCATGAATTGAACTTATGAACTTCCAATTCTTCTAACTTCTAAAATTCATGCCAAAACCAATCAAACCTACCCGGAATAACGTCAAATTTTGCAGAAACGTCCCAAATAACATAAGGGAACTACTCCAACTCTCAGAATTGCATTCCGACACCGATATCACCAAAGTCAACTATGGGTCAAACTTCTCCATCCTCCAAACTTCAACTTTTCCAACTTCCGCCGAAATGCCTCAAATTACCCTACGAACCTCATAATCCAAATCTAGACGCACTCCTAAGTTCAAAATCACCATACGAAGCTATTGAGATCATCCAAAATATATTTCGGAGCCATTTACACAAAAGTCAAATTTCGGTCAAATTCTCACCGCTTAAGCTTCTAAAACTTGAATCCTTCTTCCAATTCGACTCTGAATCATCCAATAACCGAAGTCAACCATGCACGTAAGTCGATACACATAATATGAAGTTGTAAAAGACCTTATGCCGCCGAACAGAACTTAAATTCTCAAAATGACTGGCTAGGTCGTTACAGGTTTTCAGGTTATTCGAAATCGATTTGGAAGAATGAATTTCATTGTTGAAGCTTCAAGTTGGAAGAGTTAACCAAGTTTGAATTTTGTGAATTTGAACCCAGAACAGAGTTTTGATAGTTCTGTTAGGTCCGGATTGTGATTTTGTGTGTATGCCTGTATTTGCATTTTGATGTTTCTAGAAGGTTTCGAAGCTAATTGGTGAAAGTGGGAAATTTGAAGGTTTGGAAAGTTCACAAGTTTGACTGGGAGTTGACCTTGGTGGTATCAGACTCATGTTATGGTTCTGGGAATTCGAATAGCTTCGTTATGTCATTTGGACTTGTGTGACAAATTTGAGTTTATTCCGATTTGATACATTTCGGCGCGAGTTTTGGAAGTTGAAAGTTCAAAGTTCTTTTAAGTTTGATTTGAGGTGAGATTCATCATTTCGGTATTGTTACACATGATTTGAGACCTCGAGTAGGTTCACATTATGTTATTGGACTAGATGGTATATTGGACGGAGTCCCAAGTGGCTCGGAAGAGTTTCGGACGAGGTTTAGATCGTTTGGATCAATTTTGGCTAAGGCTGCTGGTGGCAGGATCTGGTGTGATCGCACGTGCGGATGGTTTTGTGCAGGTGCGATGGTCGTAGAAGCGATAAAGGAGTCGTAGAAGCGAGGTGACAGTTGGGTGAGGAAGATCAAAGAAGCAGATATTTTGGGCGCTGGTGCGATGAGTTGGAGCATAGGCGCGAAGGTCTCCACAGAGATGGAGTTTTGTTACCACAGGTGTGAGGGGGTGATGAGCCAAGTTATTTTTGTAGAAGCGATGGATTTCACCCGAGAAGCGAACGTCATAGAAGTGACCTATTATCCGCAAATGCGAAGAGTACTCGAAAGAATGCTTTAAGTTCGAGGGTTCGATATGTTTACCCATTTTTGGATTTTTGGAACTTGATTTGGGCGACGTTGAAGAGGAAATTCACCACACTAATTGGGGTAAGCATCCTTAACTCGATTTTGTCTATATTTCATGTATCTATCTTCATTTTTGGAAATTGGTTGATGAATTTTAAAGAGGAAATCAGAGTTTTTGTCTAAAGTTTCATGGAATGAATTTTCGAGTTTTGAACGTCAATTCAGAGTCAGGTTTGAGTGAAACTAGTATGGTTGGACTCGTAATTGAATGGGTTGTCGAATATTGTGAGTTTTGTTGGGTTCCGAGGCGCAAGCCCGGGTGTGGATTTGGCTTATTTTGGGATTTTGATTAAAGATTCGACCTTTATTGATCGGGTTTGTTTCCTTTGGCATTATTTGATGTATTTGAGTTTCTACTATCTAGTTTCAAGTCGTTCAAAGGTTGGTACGCATGGGATGGCATTTTTGGAGCATTGTTTGGCTTGCTCGGTATTGGATTTGGCTTGTTTGAGGTAAGAAACACTTCTAAACATGGTCCTGAGGGTATGAAACCCCGAATTACATGATATGTGATTTATGTTGAGGTGACGGGCATGCCAGGTGACGGGCGTGTGGGCGTCCACCGTGTGACTTGTGATTTAGTCGATTATGTGGAATTGTGTAACTATCTTATCTGACATTTTTATTGTACTCTATGTGTTAGAGCACTTGAGCTGTAATTTATGCTAGAAATCATCTTTAAGCTATATTTCTAGTACGATTTGGACCCAGAATGGTCATTCTTTGTTGTCGAGTTATATGCTTAATTGTGGGGATATTTATGGGAGCGGGCTTCACGCCGAGAAATATCATTCTCTGTTGCTATTTATTGATACATCATATCATCATTTTGGGCTAGTTTCATGACATTGTGAGCCCGAGAGACTGGAGAGAATGATGACTGAGTGAGTCTGAGGGCCTGAAATTGGGGATATTTATGGGAGCGGGCTTAACGCCGCAGTATGTTCTATTGATTTATGCCATGATTGGCTTGTTGTAGTGCTTGTGCTGAAGGAGCCCTTCCGAAGTCTGCACACCCACAGTGACTGTGGTGGATATTATATTTGGGATGGAGTTCTCCAGGCATGGAGTTTCCCTATACTTTTATATTTGGGATGGAGTTCCTTGGGCTGGATTGGCCATTTACTGTACTGCGTGACTGACTGTTTGTTGTTATTTATATTGAGGGATGGATCTTCCCTTGGTTGGACCTGCCCTGTACAGTAGAGTGAGATCGAGTACTCTGAGAGTGTGAGTAGATGAGTTCATCATTTAGATGCATTTCATTTGACATATGTACTTGAGATACATGCATAGAGATGCATTTCCTCATGCTACTCGATTTTGGTGACATTCATGATTTCACCCGTATATTGACATATAGGCATAGAAATGTATTTTCCTCATGCTAACTGAAAATGAAACACCTTACTTATTGTTGAAAGGTTTTCTTCTAAAGTTTTTTTGGGAAAAATCACAATTTTTGAACTTATTCATATATTCTCGAGGTTGTTGGTGAAAGATCTGGGATCTACTGTTATACTTGAAAACATGCCTATTGTTCATAACTATGAACCAACTGAGTTATTTCTTGTACCATAATTATTATATTGTTATGAACTGTTGTTGGTTATTTGGAGCTGGACTCTGACCCTTGTCCCAACTCGTTACTACTTTCAACCTAAGGTTAGGTTTGTTACTTATTGAGTACACGGGGTCGGTTGTAATCATACTATACTTCTGCACCTTGCGTGCAGATGTTGGATGTTGATGTAGCTGCGTACGGTGGGAGATGGATCTGAAGATGTACCTGCTTTCCAGTCACAGTTTCCTCTCGATCTTGGTAGCTTTAGTATTTCAGATCTATGCATGTATATTTCAAATAGATGGTGTATTTTATTTCAAACCATCTTTGCAAGCTCTATATCTTAGAAGCTCATGATTTGTATGTCATGCCCCAAGCTGGGGAGGCGTGGCTGGCACCCGATGTTGTACTGGCCCGAGCAAACCACTCTGTAACTCTTTTTTTTTTCTTCTGTAACTATCATGAGCCAACATATCCACAACTCATAATTTATAACTATAAGTGGGCCACAACTCATAATGTATAACTATAAGTGGGAAAACACTGTATCAATGAACCATCTTTCTTAAAACATGAATACATATGGGCAGTCAAGGCCTCTAGCATACTGTACAAAATGAATCTTTGTCTAAAAAGCCTCTAAGACTATTTGACATCAAATGGGATACGGTACCGTCCTACCCATAAATCTGTAGAAAAATTCTGACACGATGACGCATAGACTCGGCTGCACTCTGAATGAGGTGGAGTCTTACCGTTCCTTTGCTGAATGCTAACCTCGTCTACTATGAGGACTCATCAAACTGATTATCTATACTTGCAGGCATGAATGCAGCGTCCCCAACAAAAGGACATCAGTACGAATAATGTACCGAGTATGTAAGGCGGAGCTAAAACATAACAATAAGTCAACCTTAATAAAAAAACATATAAGAATCAACCTGAATCTTTGAATTTCCACCATATATGCATATTTATTACACTTACATATATAATGCTTATCTTTGAGACTATTTCTATTATTCATATCGTATGATGCATGACTGCCCAACTGATCAGTGGTAACTTCCCGACCGACCTTCGCACGATAGTAAATGTATGACTGCCCAATCGGCCGTAGCTCGGTGATAAATGTGTAACTTCCCAACCGTCCATAGCTCGGTGTAAATGCGTCATTTCCCAAGCGGTGGTAAATAATGATACATAACTGCCCAACCGATGGTAACTGCCCGACCGGACATAGCACAGTGGTAAATGCATGAAGATGTATCACTTATATTATAAACATTATCTTTATCAAATACTTCAATAGAGACTTAAGAACATACTTAGACATGCTTGAATATCACTTTATAGGAAGGAATAACATAAACATCCTCAACTGCTAAGAGTAGGACCACTTATGGAATATCATTACGTTTTAGTATCATTACTTGGATCATGCCAAAAGGAAAGAAGGGATAGACTTAACATACTTCAATTCCATATTTTGATGACTACGACTAGTATATCATGTTGATAAACATCTAACCTCAAATGCTCATACGAATTCGTTGAAGGTCATAGACGTTGGATCGAACTTGAGTTGCATTCTTGATATCTTCACGTTAATTTACATCATAATGAAGTAATACCCAATTCACTTTAAAGCTTATGAGCAATATCACTAGTTATCAATGGGATGTTGCTTACTATAAGAAAGAGAGATCCCTAAAATGTCGTACAATTGCTTTGTTTCTTGAATGAACTGTTAACAAAAAATGAGATAAGATGCACATATCCTTAAATATTGCCACCATCTCCTTAGCACATGAATAGTTGGAAATTTGTTGACAAATTCCTATAATCCCACGTGGATGTTGTCCCTTTAATCATTATCCAAAAATCTCACTTAAATATTTATCCACAAATGTCTAATTAATTTGTTAACTTCCCACTTAAATTAATAATTAATCAATAATCTACATAATTAAGAATTATCTCAAATTACTTAAAATACTACTCATTTTTAACATACTTTATACACCTTATTATCATGGTCATGTGGTACCTTGTATGGTACTAATCCATAAATACCGGATATGATAGCTTGGACTGTATTTTATCCTAAATTTTCAAACTCAGGCGATACTCAATTTCTTCGATTCATTTACCCTCTGACTTTTATAACACTTACTTATCACTTGTTTGAAATATCATAAATTTATAACCTCGAAAATAGTCTTGTCCTCGTCCTAAAGTACTACTATTAAAATATTAATAAATTATGGTACCATATAAAATTAATACATACACTATTATTTTATTAAGACATCCATGTAAAACATATGTTTTCTCAACTTCTAATTTTCCTAATCTCATATAAAGAGTACAAATATTCGTACAATTAATCTTAAAATGGTAAAAAGATAAACTTCTTTTCTTGTGAAAAAAATAATTTCTATCTTTACAATAAAGAAAATCTCATAGACTTTCTCATATTCTGTGTATAATTCAAAGCATATTCGAAAGTAGTAATATTTCTAACTATATAAAATCATATTTTCCAAACCTTCTTTTACAAAAAGGTTTCACTCAAAATAACATATCAAATGTATATAACGGTATCAAGGTTGTTAAACTTATGGGGGTCTTACAATAATATAGTCACAAATCCTTTATAACCTCATGAACGACCTTAATCCCTTCAAGCTCACATGGATTACTACGACTCATCTTAATATTAAATTATAGGATGTAACATTGTACTACTAGTCCTTGGGGATTTGTATAAATTCAATTATCTCATCTTTGACTCAAATCAGTATTATTATATTGTGGTTTATAGTTAATTGGCTTACCTAGCGGGTTGGGTTAGGTGCCATCATGACGGTTTGCATTTTGGGTCGTGATAATATGCGTTATGTTCGGTGGCTTAAGGTATCGAGAAGATTCGTATTATGTATTATGACTTACCTGTGTGGTCGGATTTGGTTTTCAGATGATTCGGGATTAATTTGGAAGGATGATTATTGTTTTATAAGCTTAAATAGTAAGAGTTTACCGGAGTTTGACTTTTGTGTATATGACTCCGAAATTGTGTTTTGATGATTCCATAGCTTAGTATGGTGATTTTGGACTTAGGAACATGTCTGGATTTGGATTTGGAGGTCAGTGGGTTTATCTGATGCATTTTGGTGAAAGTTGGAAAGTTGAAGGTTTGGAAGGTTGAGAGGTTTGACCGGGAGTTGACTTTGTTGATTTCAGGTTCGGATTGCGATTCTGGGAGTTGGAATAGCACCGTTGTTTCATTTAGGACTTGCATGAAAAATATGACATCATTTCGGGTTGATTTGATATGATTCGGTGCGAGTAGAAGTTGAAAATTCATAGTTCATTAAGCTTGAATTGAGGTGCGATTCGTGGTTTTGATGTTATTGTACTGGTAAAAAAAGAGCTTCACACGTGTAATAAATCTTGATGACTTGGTAGTCTACGTGGATAAATGAAGACACGATAGCTGGACGGGACTCTAAGAAGAGGTACGAGGCAAAGAGGCATGGAAAATCACATCCATGGGTTAATTAGCTACGAAAGTCTCAACCTGATTGAGAAGATGAAGAGACACGGTCAAAAGTGTATTTGGACAGAATAAAGGGCAGATTTAGAGATCTTCAAATTAGAGATCCATACGTTACACAACATTCACTCAACAGTTACGGTTGATTCATTGTAACATTACATTAGAGTCATTATTAGTCATTAATGCTCAATCACCAAAAAAGGTAGACCTTATGTTAGGAAATTCCCTATATAAAGGAGAGAAATATAACCTATAAAGGGAGAGAAAAAAACATTCGAACTACTATTGCAATATACTTACTTTTTGTGCATCTTACTGCTTTCCATTTACAAGTTTGCCTACAATTATAATCTTATTCTTTGGTTATCAGAAACCCATGTTCTTCTTAAAATAGCTTTGGGCAAAGAATCCAATTCTTTGGTTAAATAAATTGGTTCCGTTAATGAGAATCTGATAATCTTTGTTTTTTTTTCAAGCGATATCCTCTGAACTACGTCGAACTCCAACGACAACAACCAACAAAGAAATGGAACCCCAGCTCCATCGCCTTTAGGAACCCCACGTGGTTCAAGGATACAATCCCCAGAAAGATCCAAAAACCACAATGATAATAATGATCAAACGGCGGAACAATATCGGGTAAAGCGAATGATTGCAGAGTATGTGAGCCAAGCTTTGCAAGAATTTGCGAGGGGATTACCGGCAGCGTTACCTGCACCACCAACACCACCCCCAATAATACCATCACCATGGAAAATCCTCAATCTGGGTTGGCAAACTCAGGAAGGGGAGATTCTCCTAATGAATCTCTCAAAGCGAGACCAGGTATGTCTATAACTCTTAATTACAGACTTTATTACTAACTTTCCAGAAACAGGTGAAGGAACAAAACGATCGAATCGAACAAATTCCTGGAATACCACATGTTATCAAAGGCATTGACGTTGATAGATATTCTCAACAACCTTGGAAACGAAGCGCAACACCCGTACCCATTCCAAAGAAGTTTAAAATGCCTGGCGTACCTAAATATGACGGGACAACTGACCCAAGCGACGATGTAACTGCTTTTACCACCGGAGTGAAGGGCAACGACTTAACAAAACTAGAAATTGAGTCGGTCCTAGTTAAAAAATTTGGAGAAACACTTACCAAAGGGGCGCTAACCTGGTATTATCTTCTCCCTAAAAACTCTATTGATTCTTTTGCGGAGCTTGCAAATTCTTTCATAAAGGCACACTCCGGTTCGCAAAAAGTCAAGAAAAGGATGGAGGACATCTTTAAAATAAAACAAGGAGACACGAAACTACTTCGTGAATTTGTAGACAGGTTTCAACGAGAAAGAATGCAACTACCAAGGGTTCCTGATAATTAGGCATCCATGGCATTCACAAGTAATCTAAATGACAAAAGCTCAAAAGCCACGAGAAGACTCAAGGAAAGCTTGAGAGAATTCAAGCTACAACATGGAACAAAGTTTATAACAGGTATAGTACTAAACTTCGAATAGAAGAAGATACCATTGCTCGTCCGAAAGAGGAAGATTATACCAGATCTAGACGTTCAGAATCAGACAGGAGATCAGGTAAAAACAGGTACAGTCCTTACTTGTGACCATCGGGACGTGAAACTCTTCCCAGGTTTGAAAACACCAGGTCATATTATGGACCACCAAGCAGAGATGCGGGCTCGTCCTCATCTAGATCCAGAAGGGATCAAGATCAACGACCTAGAGGTAATGCGCGAATTGGGGATCATACCTTTAATGTAAGTACCTCCGAACTAATTTCAGTGTTAAGAAATTTGGGTGATAAGGTTCGATGGCCCAAAGAGATGAGGTCGAATCCGAATAAGAGGAACCCAAATCTCTGGTGTGAATTCCATAATGATCACGGACACAGAACTGCAGATTGTAGATTTTTGCAAGGTGAGGTAGAACAATTATTGAAACATGGCTATTTGACAGAATTGTTCAGTGAAAAAGGTAAACAGGCATACATGAAGAACATGCAGGAGCCCCCAAAACCTCCATCTCCAAAACGAACCGTCAACGTGATACACAGAGGTGAAGAAGTAAACGGAGTGGTCTGCAAAATGACCACGAAGTTCACAATTACACATGGAAAACGGGTTCGTGAAAAACTGGAAGCAGACGATATAACCTTCGATGATGCAGATATCGGCGGATAATGCTTCCTCACAACGATGCTCTGGTAATATCCTTACTTATTCATGACACTAACGTAAAACAAGTGTTGATTGATCCATGTAGCTCAGTCAATATCATTTTGCTAAGAGTCGTGGAAGAAATGCTATTGGAGAATCAAGTAATCCCAAGGGCACAAGCCATATCAGGGTTTGATTACTCTACGGTTATAGCAAAAGGAGAAATTGAACTTAGCACTTATGCTGAGGGAGTGATCAAAAGTACCAGGTTCCAAGTCATTGATACTGACATGGCTTATAACGTAATCGTGGGAAGGCCATGGATCCATGATATGAAAGCAATACCCTCCACCTTGGATCAGGTAATTAAATTCCCCTCTGAATGGAGGATTCAGCAAATTAGAGGCGATCAGCAAACCGCGAGAAATATAAATTCCGTGGTACACTACAACAAAAAAGTAGAGGTGAAAGAATCAAGGGATAAGGAAGTCTCCCAAGCATGTGACACCGCCCAAACAGGCATGAAAGAAATTACTATCCAAATAGGGACGGAAGGTATTACTGCTGAAACAGGTACAAAAGAAAATACTTACGAGAAAGTGAATCAAGTCACCATGGAAGAGGCATTGGACCACATGGATGTAAATTCCATATCGGACGTCATTCATGAACCGGAGGAAAACGAGCACATCAAAACAACTACGAAAGAGCTCGAAGTTGTTCCATTGTCTGAACGAAAGCCTAAACAGAAAGTGTACATAGGCACGAGGCTGAGTCCCAGTCGAAGAGGTAAGCAAATTGATTATTTAAAGGCTAATGTGGATTGTTTTGCGTGGTCCCATTCAGATATGACAGGTATCCCACTAGAGGTGATGACTCATAAACAAAATGAAGATCCATCCTTCGTACTTGTTAAACAGAAGAAAGAAATCAAGGACCATTCAAGAACCAAGTGATTGACGAAGAGGTACGGAAACTCTTAAAGATTGGTTCAATACGAGAGGTAACGTACCCTAACTGGCTAGCTAACAGTGTGGTAGTACCTAAAAAGAATGGAAAATGGAGAGTATGCGTAGATTATACTGACTTAGATAAACCATGCCCAAATATTCATTCCCATTACCAGATATAGATCAAATGATTGATGCCACCGCAAGTCATGAATTGTTAAGAATTCTAGATGCATATTCTGGTTATAACCAGATTAAAATGGATCCCTCAAATGAGGAAAAAACCTCCTTTATTACAAGCAGTGGGACTTATTGTTATAAAGTCATGCCTTTTGGCTTAAAAAATGCTGGAGCCACATATCAAAGGCTAGTGACCTAGATGTTCCAGGAACATCTAGGAAAAACAATGGAAGTTTACATTGATGACATGCTGGTAAAATCAACACGGGCGGAAAACCATTTCCAGCACCTCTCTATTACCTTTGACATTTTACGCAGGTATAATATGAAGCTTAATCCAGAAAAATGCATCTTTGGCAAGAAATCAGGTAAATTCTTAGGTTTCCTTGTATCAAACAGGGGAATAGAGGTAAATCCTGATCAAATTAAGGCTATAGAAGAAATACCTAATGTACTTATAAATAAAAAAGAAGTTCAAAGAGTAACGGGAAGAATTGCAGCCTTAGGAAGATTTATTTCCAAATCTTCCGAGAAAAGTTTCAAATTCTTTGCAGTTCTCAAAAAGCAAAGCCAGTTCGAATGGACTGAAGAATGTCAACAATCTCTCAAAGACTAAAGGATTACCTATCAGAACCTCTGTTGCTGTCAAAGCCAAAGCAGGGGGAGCGACTATACGTCTACCTTGTTGTCTCAGAAATTGCTGTAAGTGCAGTATTGATAAGGGAGAATAAAGGTAAACAATCTCCTATTTATTATGTGAGCAAGACATTACTGGATGCTGAAACTAGATATCCACAGCTAGAAAAGTTAGCCTTAGCTCTAATCATGGCATCTAGAAAATTAAGGCCATACTTTCAATGTGATCCAATCACAGTTGTGACCTCGTATCCATTAAGAAACATACTGCATAAACAAAACTATCAGGAAGATTAGCCAAGTGGGCCATAGAATTAAGTGAGCATGAAATAATATATCGGCCTAGGACTGCAATCAAGTCTCAAATCTTAGCTGATTTTGTCGTTGATTTTAGTAATAGCTTTGTCCCTGAAGTGGGAAAGATTTAAAACTCTTCAACGGTGTTAATCCGGGTCTATGGACCCTATTTACCGATGGTTCTTCCAATATAAAAGGTGCCGGTTTAGGCATAGTCTTAATATCACCCACGGGTGAAAAGACACGGTAGGCTATCAAATGTTATCCTATAACTAACAACGAGGCAAAGTACGAAGTTGTTATTGCAGGATTAGAACTTGCACGAGAGCTTTAAATCGAGCAAATCGTGATCAAAAGCGATTCCTAACTGGTAGTAAATCAGATGCAGGGGACTTACACTGCTCGAGAGACTCGGATGCTACAATATTTGAAAAAGGCACGAGAGCTCGTGA
Organism: Nicotiana paniculata; assembly: GCA_005239505.1. Classification (NCBI taxonomy): domain Eukaryota; kingdom Viridiplantae; phylum Streptophyta; class Magnoliopsida; order Solanales; family Solanaceae; genus Nicotiana; species Nicotiana paniculata. The sequence goes on from MDKI01242688.1 coordinate 44,779, forward strand.
GACAATTCAAAACATGGAAGGTAGTAAAAATACCTATAGAGGAAAATGTTGAAGAAGATGCATTAGCTAACCTCGCAGCAGTCATGGAAGTAACAAATAAGGACAATGCAATTGTCGTTCATCTATTCCATTCAGCGATCGACCAGGACAGAAATGAGGTAACTTTCAACAATTTAACCTGGGATTGGAGAAACGAAATCCTAAATTTTTTACATAATGGCACCATACCTGAAGACAAGAAAACAGCTCAAGCACTTCGCCGCAAAGGTGCACGGTATTGCCTCATTCGCAACTTGTTATATCGCAAAATGTTTGGAGGGCCCCTAGCAAAATGCGTCGGACCTAATCAAACGAAGTTTGTGATGAAAGAAGTCCACGAGGACACTGTGGAAATCACTCAGGGGCGAGATCCTTAGTGAAAACCTTAATCAGAGATGGATATTATTGGCCTAAGATAGAAGAAAAGGCCGAGGACTTCGTATCCAAATGCGAAAGGTGCCAAAGGTTTGCCAATAACATGCATCGACCATCAGAATTATTACATCCCATAATATCCCCATGGCCCTTCATGAAATGGGGGATGGACATAGTGGGACCTCTTCCCACGGCTAAAGGACATGTATGGTTTTTTCTCGTGTTAACCGACTATTTTATAAAATGGGTAGAGGCAGAAGCGTTCAAATAGGTGCGAGAAAAGGAAGCTAAAAGTTTCTTATGGAGAAACGTAATATGACACTTTGGGATACCAAAGGAGATCGTGTGTGATAATGGCCCACAATTCATACGCTCCCAAATCACAGAATTCTTCGAAAGCTGGCAAATTAAATGGATCACTTCAACGCCATACCATCCTGTGGCTAATGGTTAGGCTGAGTCAACGAATAAAGTTATCATCAACAATCTGAAGAAGCGGCTAGATAGAGCCAAAGGAAACTGGCCTGATGAGTTACCATCGGTACTATGGGCATACAGGACAACTTCAAAAATAGCCACGTGAGAAACTCCGTTTGCGCTTTTCTATGGCTCAGAAGCCTTAATACCTGTAGAGATTGGCAAACCAAGATTAAGGCTTACAACAGCCGCGGAGGAAGCAACGACGGTGAATTGAGGACCAATCTGGACCTGCTCGAACCACGGAGAGAAGCAGCACTGATACGGATGGCAGCTCAAAAACAAATCATAGAGCGTTATTACAATCGTAAAGATCATCTCATGTACTTCAAGATTGGGGACTTCATCCTCAAAAAGTCTTTCAATACGAAAGAAGCAGGCGCAGGAAAGCTAAATCCATACTGGGAGGGACCCTACAAAATCCGAGGCATAGTTGGAAAGGCGCCTACGAGTTGGAAGCTATGGACAACAGAATCCTACCAACAAGTTGGAATGACATTCACTTGAAGAAGTACTACTTTCAAGGAAAAGAAGTGACCGTTCAGGTATCACACGTTCAATTTTATTTTGAGCATTTGAAATTTTACTAACCTTTTTAGATGATAGGCATAAAGCTAACCCATCACTAGATGATGATATTAAACCTGCAAAGACGTGAGGAAATAACTAAATTCCCAATCTAGGGTTACACTTTCTGATGGATGTTTTAAGGGGTTAAGCAGTCATCATCTAAAAACTATATACCTTCGAGTCCCGTATGTTTTTCCTTTCCAGGAAAAGGACCACAAGGAAGGAATATTCAAGTGCTCGAGATTTCATTCTTCAAAGCTCAAACACTTGGGGGACTATACAGCATGGAAGCAAAAAACGAAGCAAAAAAGACTATCAAAAAGTCAAAGCTCGAGCATGAAGATCCATTTATCCAGCAAGCCAAGTGATACGAGCAAAATCAAAAGATCCAAAGACTCAAACACAAATCCTAATCCAAAAAACCTTCGAACATGTTTAGGTTAAAAGGCAAAATGTTAGCTACGAGGAAGAAATGCACATCTTTGTACTTATTCAAAATAGTTATGGATAAAATATCATCATCATTGTACTCATTCAAAATTGTTGTAACTAAAAACAATTATGAAATCTTTGTACTCATATAGAAAATTGTTATCAAATAAAACAATTACAGATGAAAGATCAAAATCCTTCTACTTGTTCAAAAAACTGTAAAACAATTACGGATGTAAGAGCATTTCCCTCGTGCTTATTGAAAACTGTTGCCAACAAAAACAGTTACGGGTGAAAACTCCAATTTGAATAAAAACTGTTACGAATGAAAAACAGTTTCCCTCTTGTATTAACTCGAAGAAACTGTTACATACAGAAAACAGTTACGAAATACAAGTGTATATCAAATCTGTTAAAAGAAAACAGTTGCAACATGAGTTTTAGACGATAATCAAACACATGTAAAATGTTGTGAAAGTCCAAACAAAAAAAAAACTTTCCTCAGAAACATTCTTAAACACGTGAAAAATTCCTATCACTCTATTGCATTATTACACCTTTATGAAGGCACACCTTTATGAAGGCACACCTTTATTAAGTGTCGATCACAAAGGCACACATTTTGCCTACTACAAAAAGGCACACATTTTATATGACACCGTGTCTATTACGAAAAGGTGCGAGTAATCTAAAGCATTCTATATGCAAAACTCATAGGTAAAACTAAAACCTCAAAAAATAAATCATGCAAACGACTTAAAAAGTAGAACAGAAATTCAATAGAAAACAAAAGTCATACTTGCATTAATATATTAAAACCGCAAAATGAAAACTGAATGTTAACTTATACTTATCCGTATAGATTTTTTATATACATTGAGGTGCCCATAAGTTATCATTTGGGGACATTAAAGAGATCCAAATTTAGCCCCAATGGGACTGGGGGTAACCACCAATTGAGACAAAGATAAGAAAAATGGGTGAACCAACATCTTAATCTTCTTGAGGAGGGGGATTGACTTCTTCATCAGCAGAAGGAGTAAGAGCGTCTTGGGACGAAGAGGCTTGGACAGCAGGAGTCTCACCTTCAGGTGGGGAAAGATCCAAACCTTTTTGATCCTTTTCCATTGCTTCCTTGATCTTAACAATTTCAGCATTAAGGTCGAAATCTCCCCGACTCATGTCCGTTAATGTATCGAGGCGAGAATTCATGTACGCCCAACTAACATCGACAGATGCCGCCTCTTCGAGACTTTCATAATCTCTCTCCCATATATGAAGCTCAGCTCTGAACCCATCCTTCTCAACTTCAGAAGCTTCATGGGCAGCCCTCAAAGGAATAATTGACTCCTCCAAAGATTGGGCTTTGTCTAAAGCAATGCGAAGATACTCCTGAGTCGGGGTAAGTAACTGCACAAGCTCGCCTGAGTATTCCTCCTTCTACTCTAGTAAGGCTTTCAAGCTCCTAACTTCTTCCGAGGCACGGGATAATTGCTCAACAAACGAAGACTCAAGAATGCTCTTGTCTTTGTCCGCTTGGTTAGAAGAAGCCTTCTCTACTGCCAACTCCGCAGTCACAACTCTCATCTGCCACTCCAAGGTATTCTTTTCTTCTTCTAAGGCTTCCATGTCGAGCCTTAGGCTTTCATATTGCCCCTTCCAATTCCCTGCTTCAGCATGCCACTCCTTTAGCTCTTGCTCCATGTTAGAAATCCTCTTCATGAGTTTTGTGCCTATGAGATTGATCTACAAAAACAAAATCAATTAGATACGGTAATTACATGCATAAGAATGAGATGCAAAAGAATGAACGTTACCTTCAAGGAGGAATGCACAACCTCATTAGCTCAAGTAAGAGAACTGTGACTATCTAGCTTGGTCCTCTCTGTTGGGCCAATCAAAGGCTTCAGCCACACTTCGGGTTGGCCGGGTTTCTTAAAAGGCTCCCATCAGCCGGAACCTCAATTAGAACTTGCCTCATCTCCCTGCTGGAAGACCCTACTTCTCTAACAAGAGGCACGGAAGTAGGCTGAGATGAAGGAGCCGCGGGCAATGAAATTTGTGGAGCTGAAGAAGTCTCAGGCACGGAAACTTGAGGAGCTGAGAAAGCCACGGGCAAGGCAGCATAGGAAGCAGAAATGGCCAAAGAAGCAGTGGAAATAGCCGGAATGGATGAAGAGATTTCTCTAAAGGATGGAGCAAAAATAGCCAGAGGCGCCTCATTAATAGCAGGGCCAAAACCTTCGTGGAATAGATGATCCACAGAATCATGAAAAAGAGAAGAAGAAGAATCCTCGGGGGTAGAAGGTCTGACATCGGGTACGGAAGACACTACCACGGGTGTAGACTCATCGTCTGAGACCTCTCTTCTTCTACGTGACCTGTGCAACAGAATGCCCTCCTCTTCTTCTTCTTTTTCTTCTTCTAAGGTCTTAGACCCACTAGCTTTCCTCTTGGAAGAAGAGGAACCAGTAATAATCTCCTGGGCCTGAGCCAAAGACATCTTCGAAATGGATGCAGCAGACATCCCCCGAGCAGAAAACCCTGTCAAAAGGAAATGGTTAAACAAACGAAGAAAAAAAAGCTCGAGTAAGGAAAAGAAGAGAAAACAAAAGTTTCACTTACCATGACTCTTCACTTTCCAACCGTACTTCACGGATAAGTACTTCCAAGATCTTTCCTCCAATGGAGCAACCGACAACAGCTTTTCTACCCAATTACAGATACTGGAGACATTCTCAACAGTACCCATGATTGCTGAAAGAGGAAGAAAATAGCTACGGTGTTAATAAAACACTTAAAGCAAAGAGAAGAAAAATAACATATGTGAGCTAAAATGTACTCACGTGCGCGATTCCACTTCTCAGGGAAGGGAAGATTTTCCTTACCCACTAAACCAGAAGTGGGGACAGCAACGCACCGAAGGTACCAACCACTATCCTTATCGTCATCAGGGGTTGCCAACACTCTTTTGCTCCTAGCATCCCGAGTGAAAACCCCTTGACGACATAAGGTAGGAGAATAAAGATGAATGAGGTGACTGAAAGAAAAAGGAACCAAGGATAAATAAGCTAAACATCTAAGACACGCGAAAACCCGCCACACAAGAGGACCACTTGTCTTAAGCAAATGTTGAAGAAACGACAAAATTCGATGAGGACTGGATCAATAGGAGGTCTAAACCCTAGAGTAAAAGGGTAAGTGTAAACAAAAGAATGCCTCGTCTTGTAAGACGTTATTCTTTGATTACTATATGGAATAACAATGGAAAAATCAGACTCCCAAGAACATTCCCTGCGAACAAGGGGAATCAAACCTTCGGTAATAAGAGTGGGATACCTATCAACACTATCAAGGGATAACGACTGGTCTACAAGAACCTGACTATCCCTAGTGAAGGTAAACTCAGCAGGAATGATTTCATCAACTCGTGGTTCGTGTAAGGGTCCGTGATGTTCTCTATCCCTGGACAGAGATCTAGAAACCGTAGCTCTTGGGGAGACTAAAGACCTAACAGAAGGAGGGGAAACAATATGAGAAGAAGAAGAGCCTCTCAAAGGAGTAGAGCCTAAACTCCTTAGTCTACCACCCCTCCGACTCCGAGTTGGAGCTGAAGAGGGTGTCAAATCATCAACGTTTATGACTCCCTTAGATTGGTTTGAAGAAGACATATCTACAGAGGCAAAGAAAAAGGTTCTTTACAAATAAAGTTTGAAAGTTAGAAGCTTTTCGTGAAAGAAAAGAAAAATGGGGTATTTATACTCGAAGACAACCGTCAAAAAAAAAAAAAAAATATCAATGATGTGAAAACCATAATTGAAGATGTCACTTCGTGACTGATGCAGCCGCAAGAAAGCCCTAAAAGGTGCTAAATAATTGCAGAACCAACGCAAGAATTCCACGTGGTATAAGCATTAAATGGAAGTGAAAAGCGACGCTTATGTACAGGAAAAGATACAATGATTCGAGTAAAGCGGCGGAAAAATATTCCCGCCATAAATGAGTATCCACTTACCAAATATTAGTTGATAAATATATGGTAAGTAAGGGTGTCTAACGGGCCGGGTTGACCCGTAACCGGCCCGGCCCGGCCCGGTTCATAGGGG
>ML367499.1:0-76811 GCA_005239505.1 Nicotiana paniculata
GGAAATATTTTGAAATTATTTATAATACAATTTATGAATAATTATTGAATATAAAAATACTGAGTAAATTGGAAAATTTTTTAATAAAAATATGAAAAATTGCGGAAAATATCAGTTATTATAAAGAGTGATTTTGCAGGTATATATGCAAATTTTAAAATAGTTTGAGGAAAAATTGGGTATCAACAGCCCCTCTTTATTCGGGAAGGATGAAAGAGTTGTCGGGTAAAGGCATGGTGGCCAATTTTGACTGAGCGAAGTAGTTTGAAGGGGTTTAGGCCGCACCCTAGTTTCTGAGTTGCCTACATATCCCTGATTTTACAGGAATCAGGCCATGTAGTTCAGGAGTCATCGACGAAGCATACCGATAGAGCTCTTTACAAGAACGGACGCAACATATAGGACTGATTGAATGAACGGCTTACGGGGTAATTAGGAGAACTGGAGCGGGATCGCTCCTGCCAGGACAGCTGTTGCTTGCCGGGTTACCTGCAAATGAGTAATACAAGTATATCGTGCGTAATTTAAACATGATGCAAATTCCCGTTGGACTATGAATGCTGTCTTTGGACGGTTAAGGATGCCGTCTTTAGACCATGATGTCCTAGGCCATAAATTGCTTGATGCAGGATTCGCAGACCATGAAATGATGTTCTCGGGCCATGAAGATGGTGCCTCCGAACCATGATGCCTTTGAATAATGATGTGCAAACTGATAAAGAGATCCTCAGGCCATGCCATGGTGTTCTCGGGCCATGAAGATGGTGCCTCCGAACGATGATGCCTTTGGATAAGTTGGCGATATTTCAGCCCATGAAGATGCAATAGTACGATGCTAACAAGACACAGCTTAGTCTTACGAATTAAAGAGGCAGAGCTTAGACCAAAAGGAAAGTGCAATAAATAATGCTAGAGGCATTGGTTGCTTTTGAGAAGTAATTGGGAGGCAATGTTTAGCCTCGGAAGGCAGAAAGGTAGCCTTATGCAATATTCGAATGCAGATGGAGGTAGCGTTTAACATCGGAAGGCAGAATGGTAGCCTTATGCAAGATGCGAATGCAGATGGAGGTAGCATTTAACCTCGGAAGGCAGAATGGTAGCCTTATGCAAGATGCGAATGCAGATGGAGGTAGTGTTTAACCTTGGAAGGCAGAAAGGTATCCTTATGCAAGATGCGAATGCAGATGGAGGTAGCGTTTAACCTAGGAAGGCAGAAAGGTACCCTTATGCAAGATACGAATGCAGATAGAGGTAGCGCTTAACCTAGGAAGGTATAAAGGTAGCCTTATGCAAGATGCGAATGCAAATTGAGGTAGCAGTTAACCTCGGAAGGCAGAATGGTAACCTCATGCAAGATGCGAATGTAGATGGAGGTAGCGTTTAATCTCGGAAGGCAGAAAGGTAGCCTTATGCAAGATGCGAATGCAGATGGAGGTAGCGTTTAACCTCGAAAGGAAGAAAGGTAGCCTTATGCAAGATTAAGGAAGGGCAACATAATTTCTTTGCTGGTGTTAAATTGCGGTAGAGCATTGTGATAATGTAGCATCGTTTGTGCTGATAATAAATGTTGGCATGTGCGACGAGTTTGAGGAACGGTGTCTGTCCTTTGAGCAGATAATATGTTTTGGGGATTTTGCAATTTTGTGCCTGCATCCAAAGAAAGATCATGAGTTTTGTAAAGGGGGAAGGTTTGTTCGCATTCCCGCGGGGCTCTGCTTGGCTCGTTTTCTTGATCATGGTGATAATGTCTGTATCATTGGGGTAGCGTTCGCTAAACAAGCTGCTTTAGAAAAAATAAATATGCATGATTTTGTAAAAGTTTAATATATAATCTAAAATAGTTTTAGATGAACCGACGACATGACATGGTCGAGACATTGCAGCCTATCCTACTGCGGAATTTTGAGGGTCCTCCTTAAAATTCTGCCCCAGTTGGCTGGGTGAATGCTTGTGGACTAATGCTCGCTTCAGAATTTTGAGGGTCCTCCTCAAAATTCTTCCCCAGTTTCCAATAGCGGGGAAAAATATTTTTATTGAATTGTGACCGAACCCATAGGGCTGCCTACGTATTCCCTCTTAAACGGGAATTAGGTGAGGCGTAGTTCAATTTACATCACTGAGAAATCATAAAGATTAAACATAGTAGTGCTTGACTGCATCTGAATTGATCGGTTTCGGCCAAACTCCTCCATCCATTTATGCAAATATGAGTGCTCCCCATGTCAGCAATCTATGAACCATGTACGGACCTTGCTAGTTAGGAGAGAACTTCCCCTTGGCTTCATCTTGATGCAGAAAGATTTTCTTCAACACTAGCTGCCCTGGTGTGAATCGTCTCGGCTTGACTTTCTTGTTGAAGGCCCTGGCCATTCTATTCTGATATAGTTGACCATGACATACTGCATTCATTATCTTCCCGTCCATGAGGGCTAGTTGCTCATAACGGCTCCTTACCTACTCTGCATCGCTGAACTCAGCTTCCTGTATAATTCTTAGAGATGGAATCTCCACTTCGACAGGAATAACAACCTCTGTACTATAAACTAGCATATATGGAGTTGCCCATGTTGATGTACGGATAGTGGTGTTGTATCCCAATAAAGAGAATGATAACTTTTCATGCCACTGCTTGTGCCTTTCTATCATCTTCCTTAGTATCTTCTTCATGTTTTTGTTAGCGGCCTCTACGGCTCCATTCATCTGAGGTCTGTATGCTGTGGAATTTTTGTGTTTGATCTTGAGAGTTTCACACATAGCTTTCTTCAAGTCACTGTTGAGATTAGAACCATTGTCGGTGATGATTGACTCGGGAACTCCGAACCGACAAACAATACAGTCGCGTAGAAAGTCGGCCACGACTTTCTTAGTAACTGCTTTGTAGGAGGCCGCTTCGACCCATTTAGTGAAGTAGTCAATGGCGACCAAAATGAACCTGTGGCCATTGGAGGCGGCAGGCTCGATTGGTCCAATAATGTCCATACCCCAAGCGGCGAACGGCCATGGTGAGCTGGTTGCATTGAGCTCACTTGGAGGCACCTTTGTCATATCCCCATGTATCTGGCAGCAGTGGCACTTCTGAACATACTAGATGTAGTCCATTTCCATAGTCATCCAAAATTTACCAGCTCGGAGTATCTTCTTTGCTAGAACAAAACCGTTCATATGTGGGCCACAAGTCCCAGCATGAATTTCTTCTAGCAATTTTGATGCTTCTTTTGCGTCAACAAACCTTAATAACCCCAAATCGGGAGTCCTCCTATACATGATTCCTCCGCTATGAAGGAAATTATTGGAAAATCTCCGAAGTGTGCATTTCTGAGTGGAATTTGCAAGCTCGGGGTGTTCTCCTTTCGCCAAGTACTCATCGAAGTCATGAAACCAAGGATTTCCGTCTGCTACTTCTTCAACATGGGCATAGTAAGCTGGTTGATTATGGATCTCTATAGGAATAGGGTCAATGAAAATCTTGTCCGGATGTTGGATCATTGAGGATAAAGTAGCCAATGCATCGACGAACTCATTATGGATTCTAGGGACGTGCTGAAACTCTATCTTTGTGAACCTCTTTCTTAATTCATGTACGTGGTATAGGTACGACAGTATCTTGGAATTCTTTGTTTCCCATTCTCCTTGTACCTGATGTACTAATAAGTCTGAATTACCGATCACTAACAACTCCTGGACGTTCATGTCAATGGTCAAATTGATCCCTAAAATGCAGGCTTCATATTCGGCCATATTGTTGGTGCAAGGGAACCTGAGTTTGGCAGATATCGGATAATGCTGACCGGTCTCTAATACTAGGACTGCTCCGATACCGACTCCCTTAAAGTTCTGTAATATCTCCTCCTATGAATGATACCTCTTCATCAGGAAAATATGTTTTCAGGGGTTCGTATTCTTCGTCTACGGGATTCTCAGCAAGATGGTCTGCCAGAGCTTGTCCTTTAACTTCTTTCTGTGTCATGTAAACAATGTCAAATTTGCTCAGCAGGATTTGCCACTTGGCTAGCTTGCCAGTGGGTATGGGCTTCTGAAAGATGTATTTTAATGGATCCATCCTTGATATGAGATATGTTGTGTAGGCACAGAAGTAAAGCCTCAACTTTTGGGCGACCCAAGTTAGATCACAAAAGGTACGCTCTAATAGAGAATACATGGCCTCATATGGAGTGAACTTATTGCTGAGGTAATAAATAGCTTGTTCCTTCCTTCCCGTTTCAACGTGTTGCTCCAGAACGCAGCCGAAGATTCAACTAACACGGAAAGATAGAGTAACATAGGTCTTCCTGGCTCGGGCGGTACTAGGACTGGCGGTGTTGAAAAATATTCCTTGATTCTGTCAAAATCCTTTTGACAATCGTCGGTCCATTTGGTCGCAACATCCTTCTTCAACATCATAAAGATTGGCTCACAGATGACTATAGACTGTGCTATAAACTGGCTGATGTAATTAAGCCTCCCCAAGAAACTCATCACATCTTTCTTGTTCCTTGGTGGTGGTAGTTCTTGAGTGGCTTTAACTTTTGACAGATCCAATTCTATTCCCCGGCGGCTTACAATAAACCCCTGTAACTTCCTAGCAGGAACCCCGAATGCACACTTCGCGGGGTTTAGTTTCAGATTGTATTTTCGCAATCTATTGAAGAACTTCCCCAAATTCTCCATGTGATCAGCAGCTTTCTTTGATTTGATAATGACATCATCCACGTACACCTCGATCTCCTTATGAATCATGCCATGGAATATGGTGGTCATGGCCCTCATGTAGGTGGACCCTGCATTCTTTAGGCCGAATAGCATCATCTTGTAACAATACAGTCCCCACGGCGTGATGACCGCCGTTTTCTCAGCATCTTCCTCATCCATCCAAATCTGGTGATAACCAGCGAAGCAATCCATGAAGGACTGCAATTCATTCTTGGCGCAGTTGTCAATCAGAATGTGGATATTTGGTAAGGGGAAGTCATCTTTCGGACTGGCCTAGTAGTCGATGCAGACCCTGACCTTCCCGTCCTTCTTCGGCATAGGTACAATGTTGGCTAACCATGTCGCGTACTCCACTACCCGGAGAACTTTGGCGTTGATCTACTTGGTAACTTCTTCTTTGAGTTTCAAACTCATGTAGGGTTTAAACTTTTTGAGCTTTTGTTTCACCGGTGGACACGTTGGATTGGTTGGCAGTTTGTAAGCCACAATAGATGCACTTAGACCAGTCATGTCATCATACGACCATGTAAATACATCCTCATACTCTTTTAGAAACTCTGTGTATTCTTTCTTTTCTGATGGTGACAAATGAATGCCGATGCGAGTCTCTTTGACATTTTTTGAATCTCCTAGGTTGATAACTTCGGTCTCGTCCAGGTTGGACTTAGGTCTGTTCTCAAAGTTCTCAACTTCTTTGACAATCTCATCAGGTATGTCGTCTTCGTCTGAATCAATATCCGTTTGTTGCGTTGTCTCATTGCATGTCACAGTCATCGGTTCATCAAGACAAGTAATAGTAATGTTGTATAAATAAAGTAATGAGAGAAAACAATAACAATAAATATTGGATTCGTAAGAGAAATTTAGAAGATGCTTTGATGAATTGAATAACTATTTTGAACATTGAAGATCTTATTGCAGAAATTGAGAAATGCAGAAAGAGGAAAATCATTTAGTGAATAAAATAATAAATAATGCTTATTTTAGCCTTGCTACCCCGATGCTCGTCGGGCTTTGATCGTCTTGATAGACCAGTTCTTGAGATATGACCCCTTGCTTACAGTCTGTATAGAAGGGCCTTCATCCCCCTCCTCCTCGAGAACAACATAGCAATCCATATCCTCGTCCTCTAGGAACAAACTCCTCATTGTTGCAAGTGCTTCTTCTTCGTGTGATCTGTAAATAATGTCGGCCTTCTTGAAAGTCTGAACAAGATGAGGTATCAGCTTCTCCAAAGGGTAATAGGGACCGCGCCAAGGTGGCGACCAGTCGTTGAATTCCTGCCAAGTCTACTCATACCCCAGACCGAAAGTGGTACCATGTTTCTTGAGTTTTATGGCCTTTGTGATCTCTTGGAGGTTCTTACCGAGCCCTTTTCCTAGCTCATATCCTCTCCAGTTTAGGATGCTCTCAAGCTTGCTATCCCACCATTTGTCCTTATCGATAGCATTGACCCGCTCAATGTGGTTGTAAGTTCCCCCGCCTATCTTCCTTTTTCCGTCAATGATCGGAATAGCCGTCACCATGAATAATCACCTCTCGGTGGTTTCACTCGAATTTTACCGCTTGATCTAGTGTTGACGCTACGGCCCCAACAACATGAATCCTGGGTCGTCCTAACAATAGGTTGTAGGATGTTGGCACATCTATTACCTGGAAATCCACTTCGAACCAAGTCGGTCACATCTGCAGACATAGACTGATCTCCCCCATGGTGGACCTCTGAGAACCGTTAAAGGCTTTCACATTGATCAGTCTATCTCTTATCTCATGTAGCCCTTTATCCAACTTCTTGAGTGTTATCAACGGACATATGTTAAGACTGGAACCTCCATCGATCAAGATCCTTGTGATGAAATAATCTTCGCATTGCACGGTGATGTGCAGTGCTTTGTTGTGCGCTAATCCTTCAGGTGGTAGCTCGTCCTCATGAAAAGTGATTTTGTTACTTTCCAGTACCTGGCCTATCATATTGTTCATTTCCCCGATAGTGATGTTGTTTGGCACATATGCTTCACTCAACACTTTCAACAAAGCATTTCTGTGTGTTTCAGAATTCTGTAGCAAAGAGAGGATGGATATCTGCGCCGGTGTCTTTTTCAGCTGGGCGACGACTGAATACTCCTTATCATGTATCTTTATCCAAAGGTCATCAGGACCTGTTTCGATAAGGGGAGGCCGGTTGGAAGCTTGCTTGCTTGATTCGGCCAGATGCTCAGGGGTGTAGACCCTACCAGTTCTCTTCATACCCTGTGCTGCGACAGTCTCCTCAGACCTGACCTTGCCTTTCCTTCTCGCCTCGACTGTATAGTCCCAGGGGATAGAGTTTGAATAGAAGAGTGCCGTGGTTGACATTTCCGCCGGAATTGGTGCGGCCATCCTTACTTCAAAAGGAATGTGTGTTCGGGGTGGCAAGACTACGACGTCGAATGGTGCCGGTGCATTTGCTGGAGATACAAACTCAACTTCAATTGGCACTGGTGACTTTGCAGGTGGCGCTGCTTCAAAGTCAAATGTTATAGACATATTCACCTCAGCGTCCTCAGATGGTTGAATCTGGACTATGATCGGTTTGAAAGTGACTGCAGGTTTCTTTGGGTCATCGCCTTCTGCGATCAACCCGATTGATCCCTCGAGATCCCAATCAGCTTCTATTTCAATCATATGGATACCTCCACCCTCTTGGTATGGCAAAGGATTGTTGCAGACATTTGGAGCGGGTTCTTTTTCCACAATAATATTGTTGTCAATGAGAGCCTGTATTTTGTCCTTCAGAGAGCGGCATTTTTCGATGGTGTGTCCTTTCATGCCGGAATGGTATGCACATGATTTATTTGGGATAATCCACTGAGAAAGGTTCTCAGGGGTGGCAGCAGGGATAGGTGTGACATAACCATCAACTTTGACATTCTCATACAGTTGATAAACGGGCTCGGCTATGGGGGTGTATTGCTTTGGAAGGCGGCGATCAATATTGGGACGAGGTCTAAGGAAGTTTTGGCGTGCAGGGGGTGATTGGTAATGGGATGGCTGGAAATTATAAGTGTGGTAGACATGAGTGGGTTGTGAGTATCTGGGCGAAGCAGGTTGATATATGGGTGGTGGAGTTTGGTAGGTGGGCGGTGGAGCTTGGTAGGAAGGTGGTGGAGTTTGGTAGTTCGGTGAGGGTGTTTGGTTGTTTGGTGAGGGATGGTAGTGAGGTGTTGGAGCTTGGTATGTGAATGGAGGTGTTGGATAAGCTTGGTATTTGAGTGGGGACTTGGCTCTTTGTGCAATCATTACGGATCCCACGTCTCTCTTCTTAGACACACCACCGGACTGTAAAGCCTTGTTAGTGCCTTCCAAGGCTTCAAAATTTGTAACCATACCGCTTTTAATACCTTCTTCAATCCGCTCACCCAATTTGATAATGTCGGAGAACTTGTTGCCTTCAAACATCATTAATCGTTCATAATACTGCGGGTCCTTATCCCGGATAAAGAACTTGTTCATCTGCTCTTCCTCTAGAGCAGGTCTGACTTTAGCGGCTTCGGACCTCCAGCGAGTAGCATACTCGTGAAAGGTTTCTGTGGTTTTCTTCTTCAAATTTTGAATGTAGAACACATCTGGTGCGTTCTCTGTGTTGAATCTAAACCTGTCCATAAAGTCAGACACCATGCTTACCCAGTTTGACCATTTCTTGGGGTCTTGGCTGATGTACCAAAATAGTACGTCTCCCTTCAAACTCCTCACAAACAGCTTCATGCGGATTCTTTTATCCTTCCCAACGCCAACCAACTTATCGCAATAGTTCCTCAGATAGACTCTCGGATCACCAGTACCGTCAAACATTTTGAACTTTGGAGGTTTTTACCCCTCGAGCAGTTCGACATCAGGTTGTATACAAAGGTCTTCATAATTCAACCCTTCAATTCCCTTGGTTCCTTCAACACCCTGGACTCGGCTGGTCAATTTCTTAAGCTCCTCAGCCAGGTTCTTGATAAGTAAGTCATTTCCGTTAGACTTGAATGCCTGTGAGATAGGCGGAGTGGAGTGGGTCACGGTTTCCACATAGATGGGATTGTTATAGGTGTGGAAATGGTCCTTTGTGGGGTTTTGAGGTTCTGGGATGAGTAGTGGAGTGTTATTTGAGGTGTGGCAAGCATTGCANTTATAGGTGTGGAAATGGTCCTTTGTGGGGTTTTGAGGTTCTGGGATGAGTAGTGGAGTGTTATTTGAGGTGTGGCAATCATTTCACTGCGTCGGGAGAGTTTTTTTCTTTGGGGAGTGGCGTGATGGTGAGGTGCGGGATGATTTTGCTGTCTTGGGATATTTTGTGGAGGTGCGGGGTTTTGAGAATTTGGAAGATTGAAATTGGGGACGTTGACGGAAAATGACAGGTTGGCCAGATTCCGGACTTGATCGAGTTCTTCCTGAAACTTCAGCAATTTCTGTTCAAGTGGTAACATGCTTTCATGCATATCCTGAATACCTCGTCCATCAGTGGCCTCTACCCGTTCAATCATATTCTCCTTTCTGGTGCCGCTGGACTCTTCCATCTTACTTTTTTCCTTTGTCTTTGCCCTTAGGAGGACTAGGAGAAGGAGTAGGTGGAGGGCCCTTGGATCTTGTGCAATAGGCTGATGATGCCAGAATGCACGAACTAAACTTTGGGGAGGGGAGTAAGAAAAAGACATAAAAATAAAAGGTAACGAAGTCAGTGAGGATTATGAAAAGAATATTGCGGTATTTAAACACATAATGCGGTAATGTAAAGCGCGTCCTAAGTTGGGAACCTCTTTGTGCCCGAGGTAGGCCTAGCGACAAATTGATTTGGAGAACTTAAAATGCTAAATGCCTCATTTTATTGATAAGAAAAATAGACAAATCCCAAAAAGATAGACGAAAAATAAAAGTCACTAAAGGCCATTGGCCTTATTACATTGATAGAGAAAAATAAAGACACTCCTATCTACTTGGTCCCAGAAGGACCTTCCCCAGACTCGGCATTCTTACTTTCCTTGTACAGTTTTCCCAGCTCGTAAAGTCCCAGCAACAGGTAGGTTCTGGACAGATATCCTCCTTCACCTCCCTCAGCCTTTTGACAATTCTCGACTCTTTTGATGAACTTTTCTTCCAGCTCGACTATACCTCGTTCCAAGTACCCCAGTCTCTTGTTGGGGCTGATAGCCATGTCCTTCCATTCCTCGATCAATTTCTTGTTGGACTCATGTATCTTGTGGTGATCATCCTCATATTCCCGGATCCTCTTGCGCAGTTGGTTGCATTTGACTTGTGCCTCAGCCCTTTCATCTATAACCCTGTGACCTTGGACGTACCCTGACTTTATCTGGCCACCCAAATCCTCTTCTAACAACCAATATAGAAAGGGGTACAACCGGCATATACCTGTCTGGCTCGATGGTGTCTTTCTCAAGTATAATCTTGCAGTGCCACAAGTGCTGAGCTTGGCACTTGTGAGGACTGCCATTATTTTGAAAGTCGGCTCGAAGATGGCTCGTCTTACCGACCCTAGGGATGACTTGCTTCCTACCTTCTTGCCTCATAACTCGAAGAGGGACGTAAGGGTATGTCCCCCTTAGACCAATCAGTATCAGAAATGATGTGTCTCAAGATCGAATGATGAACTCATCCGTCGGAAACTGTTCAAACATCCATTGAACCTGCTCTTCAGTCAAGTTATCAAAAAGCTCAACCCATCTCTCGGCATTTTCAAGCTGAGCGAACATGTCGGGGATATAATTCATTCGCTTTGGGTGATGGAAAGAGATGTGGTCATCCCACATTCTGCGGTGAATGTCTTGTCGGTATTTGCCTCTTTGGAGATGTTCCATGAGCCAGAGTTGAAGTAATAAATTGCAACCTTCGAAATGCTTTGCTCCTTGTTGACACTTTTCTAAGGCCCGATATATGTCTGCAACGATCATGGGAACAATGCTGAAGTCTTGCCCATCTACCCCTTCCATTATGGTCTTAGTTACCATGGCTAGCCTGGTATGGATCCTTTCCTTGTTCATTGGGAACACGATCAAACCCAATAAGCAAAACATAAACACAAACACTCGGCGAGGGACGTGTCCCAGAGAGGTGATATCAAACTCGTCATGGTAGGTACGATATGATTTGTTGTAGCCATACCATTCGTACAAGTAGTCAAAAGGAAGTACGAATCCTCCAAACATACCAATTCTGCATCCTTTATCAGACCCATCATTTTGAGGAAACTTTTGCATGTGCGATTCTCAGGCATCAACAACCCTGGAGTTTCCCATACTAGGTTAGCCAGCCCTCCTATCTCTTCTATCAAAAGCGTCATTTCAATGTTCCCAAAGCGGAACACTGACCTTTCACGATCCCAGAACAGGGTAGCAGCCTCTATTATCATTTTGTTAGGCTGGATTTCAAGGAGAGATGGTAGGTTACCCAAGTGTTTCCTGACGATAGCTTTGTCTCTAGAGTACAGATCCTCCCACCAACTAAGTAGTCTTGGATGGATATTGGAGACCATGCTAAATCTGGGGACTTCATGCCTCATTTTTCTGCAAAGCAAATAAGGTTAGGCCCTTACCCCCCACCGGACTCGACTATTTAACGTCAATAATTAGCCGGAAGCATTTAGTTCTCCAAATAAATGCACAGAACGTGAGGGCGTCCGTTTGGGTTTAGGGAAACCCAGTGGACTTTGGATAAGGCTATCTTAAAAGCTATCGTGCGGACGACACTTTAGCTCGTCAAGGTCTAACCATGATGCATGCATCAGTGCAACAGAGTAAGGTTTCTATGAGGTTTTAGACCGGTGCCCTTGAGTGGAAAACTCAAGGGGGAAAGGCACGGAACCGTCGATTGCATCGCTGATCGACTAGTTTTACCGCGAATAAGCATTTACGAATTTAGTGGGTAATAATATAGGAAGAGCGCAACCACTAATCAAGCGTTTCTATAGTATTTTGTTTGGCACGAGTGGAGTATGAATGTTGAGCATGATTATGCAATAATAAGTATTAAAACAAGTTATCGCGTTAAAGAAATCGGTAAAAATAGCAGTAATTATTTAAAGCAGTTACAAAAGAAAACAAAGAGACATGGAAGTTTCGCCTTTGAGGAAAAGTAAATACCTGAAGTAAACAATTAATTTCATGTAAAGGGAAGAGGAAAGGGTTCAGGTATTTAAAAAAAATAAAGGCACAAATTCACGAAACATTTTGAAATGGTAAAAGCCTGGATATCCCCAGTAGAGTCGCCATGCTGTCGCGCCCCCCTTTTTCCCCGAGCGCTCCTTTCGGGTCCCGGTTGAAAGGGGTTTATGACATGGGTTGTGATAACTCGATCCTTTTGGGAAATGGATTTGCATATTTTGAAGAGTCGCCACCTAACGATTTTAACGGTGCGTTAGAGCACCTAAGGGGTTCAATTACAACTACATTACTAACCAGAGATTGGGTAAGGGCTTGAAATTATCCTAAGGGGAAGGTGTTAGGCACCCCTCAGGATCCACAAGAGTGGTTCCCGGCCAAATGGTTTCTTTGAATTTGTACGGCTTAGCAAACAAACAAATAAAGACTCAAATAAGAGGGGATTTAAGTCTTAAGCATGCATATGTTTGAAAATAGTAAAGAAGATTAGCTTTTGAAAAAATTACAATCTAAGCATATAAAAGATATCCTAGGTTTATAATAATATGGATCACATCAATGCAATACCCGGTAATCACTCCTCGAAGAGGTGCTACCCGTGGTATTAACGCACAGGTCATCATATCCATGTTCTACCCTTTCCCACCCCGTGAAAGCAACTAAATCGAGTGTTGGTCTCGACCTCTATTACTTGTTGTTACCCGTCCCTTCCTATCAATCTTGGAGGAAATTAGGACTCCTATCCAAAAGCAGGTGCTTGGAAGACCCTCAGGTTTTAAAGGTGAAAATGCTAAGGCGACATATAATGAACAAGTAGAACTGTAGATAATTGGGGTAGCACATAAACAGGAAAGAGCTCACAGACCTCCACAAACAGTGCACATAAACAACATGTCTCATACAGAATTAAGGTCCAGATTCAGATCCTACGCATGGTGTTTAAGTGATAATAACAAAGACAAATTTATTGCATAACTCAGAGAGGATGTCTTAATCAGGCTTGCCTAATGGTTTAAAGCATGCTGAAAGTTGAACACTAATCATAAAGGACAGTTCTGGTTTTATTTTTTAAGTTGATTACCTAAGGCTTGCCTAGGTGTAGTATAACACGCAACAGTTACTCTAGGTTGTTTATAGCTAATAACATGCAATTCTAGGTGTTGATGATGTGCAAGGACTAATTACCAGTTGTTTAGAACATGGGACTGTTTTAGATATCTGTATTTAGACCAAGTTCAGTTAAATGAGTACGATCCTAAATCATGATGTCTAATGCATCATGATGCATAATAACCTAAACAAGATTTCTAAATGCACATGAAATCACAACATTATGCACCGTTTTAGGAATAGCAAGAGTACAACTTGTTAATGTTACTTACCTAGAAACATGATCTCTAAGTGCGCAGGCGTGGTGAGACATGATTGCAGTTTATTTATCCTAGGACAGGACTTCTACTGAAGTTTCAGAACATGTTTACATGGACAGAATCATGTAATAGCAGTTTATTTTATTGTTATTATCTATCCTATAGGCAGGATTTCTAAGCGTAGATGAGATGTTGAATACACATAAATCTTGAGTAGCATGATATCTAATGCATGGACACATGAACCTACACATAATCTCAATTGCACAGATAGGGAATAAAAATCTAATAATGGTTTCTACCCTTGTAATAGCTAGGCATGCATAGTTACCCCTCCCGTTTCACTATCCAGCCCCAGAATTAATTACAAATTATTACAGGCCAAGGATTATGAATTACACAACCAGAAGTGAAAAATAAGAAGTTATTCTATAGGGAGCCTTCAATTAGGTCCAAATCCTCTAAACCTCATTGCCATATGGTATTCATAGCCTTTTCACAGTCCGGGTGTGTCAAAGTTCCCTAAGGACCTCAAGGGCTCCCGGGCAACGCTCACACCCAGACTTAATAACTAGGAGTTAAGCATGTGCAGTGTGTCAGAGTTCAGAGGGAACTCAAGGTCCCAAAGCAGTGCTCACAGACTAGTATTGAGTCTGAAACAACACAGTTAGTCACCAAGAATTCATGCCAAGATCTTAACATAATCAGATTCGAGGGAGTACTGGGAGGGGTAGGACATAATTACACATAGGTTTAAGAAACGCATGTTAAGTAACATACATGGCAATTATAGTATCCTAGGGATTGCATGCTGAGTCTATAAGGGAGGAGATACCTAGAACCAAACAACATAATATGTGAAACTAGTTGCAAGTAGGACAACATAACCATAAGTAAAAGGAAACCAGAAGGAGGATGCATCGTAATAACCAGAGAAATATGTTGTTTTGGAGACTTTAAATATAAACTGGAAACATACCAGTGGAATAAATCAAATACAGAATAAAAGGCAAGTAGAATAGCTAGTCTTGGCTTCCAGCCGACTAGCAATAACAAGCAATCGAGAGAAGAATAGTAGATTATGTGTGTGTGAGCAAGAGAGAAAGAACAAGGTCTATGTTCGTGTTTTCTTAATGAAAGAGTAGTGTGTATATATAGTTTTTGAAAACCAGTAGTGAATAAGGCATGAAATAAAAATAAACCAGTAATTAGGGACTGAGCATCAATCAGTGCACAATCAATATAGGTATCCCTTAATTGAAGGGATTGAGTTCAAACGGCATTATCAGACAATGAATAAGGAAAGGTACCATGTGTAGCTTAGAGGAATATTCAAAATAGTGTGAAATTAGCATAAGTGTCCTTTAATTGAAGGGATTGAGTTCAAACGGCTAGCAGGCAAAACAACAAATAACAAAAGTTCCCATATGTGACATGCATATGATATATAAGGAAACAATTTCAAATCAGTACAAACATACAATAGAGGCTAGATTCACAGACTCTAATTAAGGGAATGGGAATCAATTAACAGCAAATAAATCATGTAACAAGGTAAAAAATGGACTAAGGTCGGAAATTAATCTGTAAGGTCACAAATCAAAAGGAATAAGAGATTCAAAAATAGAAAAGATAGTACTGATTTATCACAATATTATGAGAATAAGCACAATAACATATAATAGACAAAAATCAGAACCTCAAGAAGATTGGTAAGGTAAAATCATGCAAAGGTTAGGGATTCATATATAACACAGTACGAATCGACAGAGCAAACATGATATAGGAAAAAGATATGAATTGTCAGGAACCCTAATAGGTAAGCCTAGGGTAAAACCACAAAATCTTGGAATTTTCAGGAGAAAATAGTAAACATAATAGAACATATCATCAGAAACAACTCAGAACCCTATGATTAGAACTAAGAAAAATTAGGGTTTTCAAAAGAATACCTCGAATAGAGGAGAAGGCTTAAGCAAACGTTTTAAACATAGAGTCAGGGGTTTAACAACCCTAGTTTGAAGATGAAACGCCATTTCGAGAAAATCGGAAAACCTTTAAGAAGTAGATAGCATAGTAACTCAGGATACACCCAGATATACCATAGATCTAAAGAATCGGGAGAGGTTTTAAACATTTAAGGTTTCAAAGAGAACCCAGAAAGATAAGAAAACCTCAAAACATTACTGGTTTAAACCCCAAAAGTCATAAATATTACTTGGACGGCGGGAGGTGGCCGGAGAATGGTGAGTACAGGCCTAGGGGGTAGGAGAGTGAACCTTTGTCTCTTGAAGACCTTAGGGATAGCAACACCGGTCGTAAAGGAACCATATGAGGCAGGAGGGTAGTGAGGATTCCATGGCTTCCGGTGGAGAGGTGGCCGGAGAAGACGAAGGGCCTCATTGGAGGCGGAGAGGAGACTAGAAGTCTCTTGAGAGTTAGAGAGATAGAGAGAGAGAGAGAGTAGAGAGAGAGAGTAGAGAGATAGAGACCGAGTGAATGAGGGTCGGGGGGTAGTCTCCTATGTTTAATTATGGTAACACTAATCTAGGCCGTTGATTTAAATTGATCAACGACTTAGATTAGTCGTGGGGTTGGGCCGGGTAGGAATTTGGTTTGGGCTGGAGTTAGTTGGGTTAGGACTAGGTTTGATTTAGGCTGGAATTTAAATAAAGAATGGCTATTTGTTAAATAACCATTAAAATTAGATAAATAATTAATAAAAATATCTAATAATCATATAAAATGAAATTAAGACTAAATAGGTGAAATTAAGGTAATTAACTAATATTTAAAATATAAAATGACTAACTATTGAATTAAAATGGCATAAAATGTACAATTAGGCTATAATTGCAAAATTATTGTAATTATAGCCAAATAATGCCAAATTGGCTAATTTGTGAAATAATCAAATCCTAATAGGATTAAAATGATATATTGCTGAGAAATATTTTGAGATTATTTATAATACAATTTATGAATATAAAAATACTGAATAAATTGAAAAAGAATTTAATAAAAATATGAAAAATTACGGAAAAATATTAGTTATTATAAAGAGTAATTTTGAAGGTATATATGCAAATGTTAAAATAGTTTGAGGAAAAATTGGGTATCAACAGTGGGACTCCCCCACTTAGCCCGAAGCTACTCCTTGCACCACTCTAGACCCTGCTGAGACCCTTTCCACTTTGTTAACATGATCTTGCTCAACCAATCCGTCCAGTTATTCCAAATTCTCTTGTTTGCACTCCCTAAATACTCAAATTCTCTAGCATCATTCACACATTCTGTCTCCTACCGAATAGCCACTAGAATCCCTAACAGAAACTTGCCAACCATACAACCGCGAACCTACTCACAGGAGATAACCCACCCGGGGAATTCACCAACTGACACCCTTCAACAACGCCGTACTGAACACCCTCTACAACATCAATATCCCATCCTACGTCTACTCTCATTCACCAACTTTACCAGTCTGTCTGGTCCTCATGGAAATCTACTAAATGCGCTACATCTTCAAATTCACCGCCACACTGCGTCCTTATTCATTCCTAACAACTCCTCCCTGTTGTATCCAACCTTCCGCCGAAATAACCCATATTTCAACTTAGGCTCATAGACCCAATCACCATCCGCTAAAACTCTCAAACTTTCCCTCAACATAGGCATCTGTATTACCACTGAACTCCTGTGCTACGCTGCCACTCTCCCACTTGTTAAACTCATTCCTTTAAACAACTACCTGACTTCCGTTCCTTACACACGGCCTTTTAGAAATTTAGCCGCCACCTGACAATTCTCACATGTCTTCCTTCATTGTATGCTGTCCAATTCAATATCATTCTCTGCAGCTCTTACACCAGTAGATCACCACAACTTCAAACTTTCCATGGATAATCTTTCTCGAGCTGCCTTCATTAGAAATAACTATTCGGTCCTGAACCACCAAGCACCATGATCTCTGACAACCGCTTTTTTTTCAATACTACTTCACAACACTCTGACCCAATGCAACCGAAGAAAGCATAGCACTGACAGACTTAACACATTCCATTCGATCAATGACGAGATATCACATCACAGGTGAATATCCCACCTCACTTGAAAACACCAAGTCTTACTACTTTATCAATCCAAAACCTGACAATTGTAGTCCAAATGCCTTTCCTCTACTGGAACTAAAATGCTGAAATCTCGAAATCACGCCCTGAGAAGACCTCCCTTCAAGCCATTCTTCACCCCCAACATATGGGCAAGTATTCTATCATCATATCGACATCGCACGATAACCAATCGTAAGCATCATCACTACCTGAGCATAGCGTTAAGGCTCTCAGAAACACAACTACTGAGATGAAACAACACATTATCCTTTTGCAGGGCCACAACAACAGCCCCAAAAAATTACACATGGAAAACATCTCGCATCATATCCGTAGCACCATTTCAATTCCTCAAATTCCTGATTCATAGCAAGTGATTCGCGACGCGGAAGATTGAGTAGGAAGAAACGTAGGCATAAGCCTCCGTGGAATCAAATCGCACGATGAGGAATCAAGAAGGGAAGTACTCCTAACAGCCTTGTAGCCTCTCGAAGATAAGTACAGACGTCTCCGTACCGATCCGCAAGACTCTACAAGACTTTCTCATGACTCGTGAAACCTAAGGGAAGCTGGAGCTTTGATACCAAGTTGTCGCGACCCAAAATCCATAAGGTCGTGATGGCACCGGACACCACTGTCAGGCAAGCCAATCATTAAATGGTTGAGTTAAATTTCCTGTTTTAGCATTTTTGAAATCATTACCTTTAACTTTATTACATAATAACTAAATAAAAATCCGCTAAGTAAATACGACACTTAATATTCCATTTTTATAAAATACATCCCAAACACATCCCAGAACTCGGTGACACAAGTACATGAGCAATTCTAAGAATTTCACAAATACTGCAAAGTTGTCCAAAATACAAATTGGAGAAGGAATTTAAAATGAATATAAATACAATATGAGGGAGACTCTATCAGCTGCGGATCGCCTCCGGATGATACAGCTCGCCTAAGTCTCCAAACCGGCCACATCGCTATGAAAGTACCTGTGCAATAAAAATGCATAGCAAGTGTAGCATGAGTATGAAAACAACGTGTACTCAGTAAGTATCCCGCCTAACCTCAGAGAGATAGTGACGAGAGGCCAAAGTAGATACTTGTTAGAAGTCAATTTAATAAGAATAAAGGAAAACACTGAGCATGAATATCACAGAAGGTTTAACAAGTAATGATAGGAAACATCAACTACTTCTCACATTCCTTTTCCAACTTTAAAACCTTAATCATTTCAGTTGCAAATCTCATAAAATCCAGGCCAGCAAGCNCTGCCGAGGGTCGAACGACGCTGACCAACAATAATAAACTGTGCACTGCCGAGGGTCGAATGGCTTGAACCATAGATGCATCTATTTTTCCCCGCTCGCGAATCGATCATGTGACGTGTTCAACATAATAATAATAAGACTAACCTGCTCATGAATCATACCTGCGACTCAGGTGCTCATATGTACACGTATTCACATAATAAATCCACATTTTTATCAAGAAGGCAGTTACTCAGGAAAGTGGTAAAATTCTTCTTAAAGGAACTCAAAAAATAGCATCTAAATCTTTGTTTTGAAACTCATTTGCCAGTTTAATAATATTCAATAATATAACCTTATAAGTAATACAATTATCCACGGAGGAATCAATTCTCTTTCTAGATGATTAAGAAAATAAACTCTAGTCTTCTTAGGAATTCAATTACTATTTTGATCATATTAGCGGTCTAATATTACTGGCAAGATCACAAGTACAACAAGCAAGGCATGTTAGTGGGTCTTAAACTACCCGGACATAAGCATATTAGTAGCTACGCACGAACTCCCGTCACCTCGTGCGTACGTAGTCCCCGCAATTAATAGCATGTACTCATTTCGTTCACCTATGGGGACAATTGCCCCTCACAAAGTTAGAAAGGAGACTTACCTCGCTCCGAAATTCCATAACCGGCTTCCAAGCCCTTCCGTCGACTCCAATGGATGCACAACGCCCCAAAACTACCCAAATAACGACAAACCAATGAAAATATACACTAATATTTGATAAAAATTCAAATTATATAAATCCCCAACTCCGCTCAAGGAATTGACCAAAATGCCCTCGGGCCCACGTGCCCGGATTACGAAATTTTTAGAAGATAAACTCTACCCATAGCCTTACTAGCTCAAATATACAATTTACTCTAAATTCCATGCTCAAATTCGGGGTAGAAATCAAAAAATACAATTTCTGGATTTTTCCTCAAAAAATCCCAATTTATATACAAATTCTCATGTCTAATTCCATGCATAAACCTTGTATTCAGCTTAAAAACGTGAAGAAATTACTTACCTAGCGATGCTTGATGGAAATCCCCTTTTGAAGCTCCTCAAAACTCGCCCCAACCATGAGAAATATGAGAGAAATGGAAAAAATCTCGGTTTAAAAAAATACACTGCCCAGACCCTCTCACTTCGCGATCGGGGCAATACCATCGCGATCGCGAAGGCCAACAATCAGTTGCCCCAAGACTTCCTCTTCACTTTTGCAATCCCCTGAACGCGTTCGCGAAGGGTAACTGCCCTGACCCTCCGCGTTCGCATGTTCTCCTTCGCGTTCGCATAGGCCAAACGGCCCTGGGCCCCCAGCTCCCTTTTCTTCTACGTGTTCGCGTGCAAAGACCCACGTTTGCGTAGTTACCTCACACCAAGCTTCTGCGTTCGCACTCCCTTTCATGCGTTCGCAAAAGCCAAACTAGCAGCCCCAAGATTTTTCTCTTCACGATCGCACACAAGGGACCGCGATCGTGAAGCACACCAGATACACCAGAAACAGCAGCATCAAAACAGAGAAAACATGGTCTGAATTCACCCTAAAACACACCCGAGGATCCCGGGACCCCGTCCAATCCCACGACTCAGTCCTATAACGTCCCCAAACCTGCTCGAGGGCTCAAATCACATCAAACAACGCCGAAATCATGAATCGCACCTAAAACCCAAACCTTATGAACTTTGAAATTTCGAACTTCCACATCCGATGCCGAAACCTATCAAATCACGTCCGATTGACCCCAAATTTTGCACACAAGTCATATTTGACATTACGGACCTGTTCCAACTTCTGGAATCGCATTACGGACCTGTTCCAACTTCTGGAATCGCATTCCGACCCTGATATCAAATTTTCCACTTCCTGTCCGAATTCACTTTCGATCGCGCTCCAACTCAAGAATCATCACATGAAGCTATTCCCAAACTTGGAATCCCAAACAGACATCAATAACACTGAAATGCGCTTCAAGGGAAACTTAGGAAATTTCTTCAAAATGCTGACTTCCACAGTATACGCCGAAACGCTCTCGAGTTATCCAAAGCCCGATCCGGACATACGCCCAAGTCCGAAATTATCATACGAACCTGCAAGAACCTTCAAATCCTGATTCAGAGGTTGTTTACTCCAAATTCCAATCTTAGTCAATTTCTCCAACTTAAGGCTTCTGAAATGAGAATTTTCTTTCCAATTTGACTCTGAACTTCCCGAAATTCAACTCCGACCATGTCCGCGAGTCATAATACCTGAAATGGAGCTGCTCATGACTTCAAACTGTTGAACGATGCGCTAGAGCTCAAAACGACCGGCCGGGTCGTTACACTACATTAGTAGGACTAGAATTGGTACAAAAGGAAATCGAGAAAATTAAGCTTATATAGGAAATGCTCAAAGCCGTCAGAAGTCTTACGCGGATAATCGACAGCGAGACTTGGAGTTTTAGGTTGACGACTGGGTATTCCTAAAGGTATCGCCGATGAAAGGTGTTATGAGGTTCAGTAAGAAAGGAAAACTTAGCCCTCGATACATTGGACCATATAGGATCATACGCAAGGTAGGCCAGCTAGCATATGAGTTAGACTTGCCTTCGGACTTGGAGTCTGTACATCCAGTCTTTCATGTGTCTATGCTCCGTAAATGTATCGGAGATCCTTCCAGAATCGTGTCAGTTGACGACGTTCAGGTCACAGAGCAGCTACCATATGAAGAAACTCCCATTGCTATATTAGACAGACATGTTAAAAGATTGAGAACTAAAGACGTTGTAGGCATGTAGTTTTTACCCCCACCAAAAATATTCCTACAAAATTAATAAATAGATTATTCCTATTTAGTTTTAGACTTTTTTTAGGATTTTTGGTAATTATTTGAAATTAGTTGAATTAATTGCATTTTTCATTTTTTAAAGTCATGGAAAATAACAAAAATATTTAAATCCTCATAATATAGCATTATTAGGTTTTTAGATGAATCAAGTATCTAATTACATAATTTAATTATATTATTAAAAGAAAATCACCAAAATTATTTGTTTTTGACAATTTTAGTCTTAGTGTTAAATTAGTAATTTTTCTTTTAATAAATTAAGATTGACTAATTATGTAAATAACACAAATAGATAATTAGTTTAATTTTATAATCTAAGATAATTTACCCAAACCCTAGCTTCCCTACCACCCTCCGCCTAGAGCCGCTGCCGGAAATCGCCTACGGTGGCGGCAACACCTAACACCACCTAAAAACCACCCCTATCCACTCCCCTCACTCTTCAGAGCCTCACCCCTCTAAGAAAATTCCTAAAATCACCATCAAAGCTAGTAGATTTAAGGTCAGAAACCCTAACGCTGCCTAGAGCTGCCGCCGGAAATCGCCTAAGGCGGCGGCGGAACCCCAAAACCACCCAAACTTACCCCATACACTCCCCTCACCCTGTTGAATCTCACCCTACCCATCAAATCCCCAAAAACCGCACCAAAAATCTCAGATCTAGGATTTGAAAACCCAGAAACCCTAGAGTCACCATCGAAAATCGCCTATGACGGCGACAAAACCCTAAACCTACCTACACTCATACCAGAAAACTACCACACCCCCTTGAACCCTAATCTACCCATAGATCCAAGAAATACCCCCACCAAAAACTCTAGATCTTAGATCTAGTTTCTCCAAAACCCTAGATCTGCCTTTTCCATTTTCAAATCACCACCTAGCTTGTCTAATAATTCTCCTGCCAATATCTCCCATCAGGGATCTTAGATCCCAGATGAGTGTATTGGTACCGGGGTTGGGAAAGTATGTAATTTTAATTTTTTGTGAGTATAAGAATGAATTTTCATTGCTTTGCCGTTATGTGGTAGTTTCGGAGCGTTGTGCGTCCGTTGGAGTCATCAGAAGGGCTTGGAAGCCGGTATTGGAATTTCGGAGCGAGGTAAGTCTCCTTTCTAACTTTGTGAGGGAGAATGTCCCCCTAGATGAATTAATTCAGTATATGCTATTATCTTCGGGGGGTTACGTACGCACAAGGTGACGGGAGTCCATGCGTAGCTACTATTATACCATGTTCGGGTAGCCCAGGACCCACTAGCATGCCTCATGTGTGTACCTGTAAACCTGCATGTAATATTAAACTGATAATGACCGAAAACGTAATTTAATGTCTAAAGGAAAGCTAGAGCTCATATTGTTAACCTTCTAAAAAGAGAATTATTTCCGCTGTGAATATATGTGTACCTGGACTGGGTTGTATCATCGAGTATCACTAAACTTGACAAATGAGTTTCAAAAACAAAGATTTCAAAACCTATATTTCATGTTTTTTTTAATAAAGATTTTACCACTTTCTTGAGAAAAATTATTTTTCTTGATAAAATACGAATTTATTATGTGGATATGTGTAACTTTTGGTGCCTAAGTCGCTTGAGTGATTCGCGAGTAGGAAGACCCTGTATTTGTGTATGTATTCATATGAGCACATGAGTCGCATGTATGATTTGCGAGCAGGCTAGCCATATTATGTTAACCGCGTCGCATGATCGATTCGCGAGCGGGGCAAATAGATGCATCTATGGTTCGGGCCGATCGACCCTTCGGCAGTGCAAAATTTATTATTGTTGATCCGTGCCGTTCGACCCTCGGCATTGCCTGCGCATGATATATTCTACGTAGTGGCTATGATATTTGCCTGATTACTAGCATGAAATGTTAAATTGTCGATTGAAATGACAGAGATTTAAAGTTATTAAAAAGACTTTTGGAAGAAGCTGTTCTTTCCGTTGGTTTATTATTATTTGATTAAATCACCATGTTGATTAATTGTTAATATGACGAAGATATGAAGTGTTAAATGTGAACGCAGATGTAAGATGTTTAAATCCTGTTTTATAAATTGTCTATGATAAAACCATGCTTAGTGTCACTCTTAAATATTTTAAATTGACCTTTAGTAAGTGTCAAATTTGACCTCTCGTCACTATCTATCTGAGGTTAGGCGGGCGACTTACTGAGTACACGTTGTTTTTGTACTCATGCTACACTTGTTGTGCATTTTATTGCATAGGTACTTTCATAGCAATGTGAAGGATTCGGAGACTTGGCGAGCTGCATCATCCAGAGGCGATCCGCAGCGGACAGAGTCTCCTTCGTACTGTATTTATTTCATTTAAATTTCCTTGTCCAGTTGTATTTCAGACATGCTTGTAATGATTTGAATTCTTAGAAATTTCTCATGTACTAGTGACACTGGGTTCTGGGATATGTATTGGGATATAATTTCTAAAGAGAAATATTTAAATCACTTCTTTTAATTAACAGACTTTTATTTGATTATAATGTAGTAAAGTGAACGGAAATATTTTTCATAAATGTTAAAACCGAAAAGTTATTTCAATTAATTAATGATTTGGCTTGCCTAACATTGATGACCGGCGCCATCACGACCTTAGAGATTTTGGGTCGTGACAACATGGTATCAGAGCGCTAGGCTCCCGTAGGTCTCACGAGTCATGAGCAAGTCTAGTAGAGTCTCGCGGATCAGTACTGAGACGTCTGTACTTATCTTCGAGAGGCTACAGGGTTGTTAGGAGTACTTCCCTTCTCGATTCTTCATCGTGCGAGTTGATTCCTTTGAGGCTTATGCATATGCTCATTCCTACTCCATCTTACTCGTCGCGAAACGCTTGCTATGGATCAGGAATTTGAGGAATGGAAATGGTGCTATATGTAGTTCGAGATGCTTTCATGTGTAATTGCTCGTGGCTGTTGTTATTGCCCTGCAAGAGGGTAATATGTTATTTCAGATCAGTAGCTGTGTTTCTGGGAGCCTTAAGGCTGTGCTCGGGTAGTGATGATGGTTGTAATTGATTATCGCGCGGTGTCGAGATGATGATAGAGCGTTTTCCCGTATGTCGGGAAAGATGAATGGTTTGAAGGGAGGTCTTCTTAGAGTGTGATTTCGAGATTTTAGTGCTTTTCTGTCGGTAGAGGAATGGAATTTGGGTTATGAATGTTCTGGTTGGGGTTGATAAGGTAGTAAGACTTGGTGTCTTCAAGTGAGGTGGGATATGCACATGTGACGTGTAGTCATTGTCATTGATCGAATGGAATGTGTTAAGTTTTTCGGTGCTATGGTTTCTTCGGTTGCGTGGGGTCAGAGTATTGAGAAGAAATATTGAAGAATGCGGTTGCAAAGAATGATCCTGGAATGAGGCTAGGAGGTGGTTCCATTTCTAGGAGGCCAGGTGTAAGAAGCGGAAGTCGAGCGGTCGTAAAGTGGGGAAGCGGCAGCACAACTTGGAATTTGGAGATATTGTCGCACATTTAATGGGTGTCCATGAGGAGCGGACCGACTAGTAAGTTGGTAAATGAAGTAGGGCATATGATGCGGTATTAAGGTCGCAGAGAGCGTGCATTTCAGCGTCATTGGGAGGTGTCCGCGGGTGATTTCCACAGGTGGGTTGTCTTCTGGGATAAGTTAGCAATGGCGGGGTTGGCAGGTTCTGTGAGGTGTTCTAGTGGCTAGTCGGTAGGAGATAGAATGTGTGAATAATGCTAGAAAATTTGAGTAATAGGGAGTGCTAGCAAGGGAATTTGGAAGAATTGGACGGGTTGGTTGAGCAATATCGTGTTATCAAAGGAGGAAGGATCTCAACAGGGTCTAGAGTGGTGCAAGGAGTAGCTTCGGGCTAAGTGGGGGAGTCCCACCATCTGCAGTTAGGCTTTGGAAGATTCAAAACTTATGCTTAAGGCATGGGCGAGTTGTAAGGATAGTGACTTAGTCACATGTTTTATTGAAAAAGGTGTTCTTGTGCTAGGAGAGCCTTGGAGTTGATTTTATGCGGGGCCAGTCGGAGTTGATGACTCTCAGTAGCGGTCCTAGTGAGTTCAAAAGTTAACAATGCGGCAATTAAGGATTTCAGGCAGCAGTACGATCGAGAATCAAGCTTTTGCAGAGTAATCTCTGAGAAAATGAGGGTGGTTGGAATGTTCTATGATATGTTTCAGCATGCAAGATAATATTGGAAGAGTGAGAGAAATAGACTCCGGATTAATGAAAAGATTATCAGAAGGGTATGAGACGGGTTGCGGGATTTGGGCAGCATGGTCTCGTGAATCAAGGTCACTCGGGATGAGTGAGGGTTGAGTTTGCTATGGGTTGAAGGAAGTTGTTATTATTCCTGAGGCAATTGAAGATGATCAAAAGAAGATAGATTGACTAGCCATGGTTTAAATGGCACATTTGCGGCAGTGATCGGTTCCTTTGATGTGATTTAGTTATGCATATGGTTTGTGCCGGTGTGTGCGAGGCTTTTCGGCCGTCGTAACGGATTTTATGTGGGAGCTTTTGAGTGCTATGGCTTGCCAGGTGTAGGCAGACCCCCGAAGGGTTATGGTGGTATAGGCTACTACTTAAGGATTTTCATGATTGTGTGATAATGAGAATTCATTCGTGTGTTGAGATGGTACTCTTGAATTGAGTTAAGTAAAAGGTTTCTATATGATGAAGTGTTCGCCCTATTGGTGATTCAGAAGTTATGATGAAATTCTTGCGCTACCTCATGTTGGCATGTTAGGTGCGGAAAGCACTATGTAACTAGAGTAAGAATCGAGATTGTGGTTCGTTTTTAATGAGGAAGTCATGAGCTCGGAAGAGTGAGGAAGAGTGATTTGAAAGTTTAGTATAAGCTGGTGTTATTTTAGTGTCACCTGAGATTGAGATTCGATGGAAAAGGCTTTGTACCCTGGTCATGGGTTCTTGATGTGTTTTGAGGCCTTAGTGTGGTCGGTGTTATGGATGGGCAGACTTGTTGCCTTGTGTGGAAGGTCGTAGGAGCATGACCACGAAAAGATTTTATAAAGTGTTACATGTAGTCACTTGATGAATTCAGATTTGGACTGAGTATGAAGAAGTGCAATATTGCTTAATTGAGAATTTACGCCTGGAGGGCGTTCGGTTCAGTTGATTATGGATTATGGGGTGTTAGTCCCGGTGATGATGGTTGTTCTCGTGTATTATGAGAAAAAAGTGGGTTAATGTGGACCCAAGTAAAAGCTAACAGCTATGTTTGGTGCGAGCGAGGTGACTCGATGTTTGTGGATGTATTTAAATATGATTATGGGCTCCGTGTGAGCCAGGCATGTTCCTTTGAGTAGAGAGCTTTTCATGGAAAGGTATTAGAACAGCGGGTGTCGTTCCGTCTTCGTCAAATTTATGTGTTATTGTGATTGTGTCGTACGAGTTGTGAAACGGCTTGATAATTTCTTATGTGTTGAGGTCCCGCGTAGCGGGGATGTTATGTGAGCAGGACAGCTCTTGAGATCTAGAGTGTATATATATATATATATCGCACCTCAGTTGTGCTTGAGTTTTATAGCCTATGGCTTTATCAGTCTCCCCAGGATGGTATTATGCACTTACCGTGCTTGTGATTGATATTCAGTAATTCGTAATAGTGAGCAAATCAGCTCCGTATATATATCTTCTTATGTAAATTTTATGTGTGGATCGGGTGGCACGTCCCCACAGGTATGTTATTTGGATCGGGTTGCACGCCGCAACAATGTGATGATGAGAAGGGTTAATATGTATTTATTTTCTCTTGATTTATTTCCCATTTTTTGGTAAGAATTCATATTAGTTGCATGAGCTGAGTAGTTCCGTCCTGAATCGTTTCTTATTATCATGTTCAAGTTATGGCCTATTGGGCGATGCGGTATCATGTGAGGCTTTTAGCCATGTTTGGGGTGATTTACTGTCTGAGCAGTTCATACTGGGTGAGACGAGATTATTGGACCAGAGATCAGTACGAAAGGATGTGAAGTGTATATTAAAGAATAAATACCATCATTCAGGTTCATAATGAAAGTGACGATTCTAGTCAAGATAAGGTATTCAAGGATTTGTTAACTCTGCAGGTGAGTGTGAATTTATGCGCACTCCCTCCATTGTGGTTGTATCGCCAGCATTATAGCAGTATGTCTGTATAATTGTTATGAGGTGCATCAGGAGCATCAAATTCGTGGACCTTGGCTAATAAGGTTCAAGGAGCGTCGTTGTGGTCAGACGATGAGATATACGGTGCATGGTGCCGATTCAGCAAAGGTATGCAGTTATGATCTGGTATATCATGTGCTAGTTGATTCAGTGCTTATATATATTGAAACTAGGTCTGTCTAGAGAAATTTCAGGTGTTTGAATGAATTCTGAGCTTATTATATGGATAAAGAAGAAATCTCCAAATTTGATCAAGCTATTGTGCTCGACGGGATTGTGGTAGCACGGGCAGGTACTCGAGATGTTAAACAGTGATTTCAGGTAACTCCAGAGCAGTTCTTAGCACGTTCGAGGACGAAGGTCAGTTTAAGTGGGGGAGAATGTAACGACCCGACCGGTCGTTTTTGAGCTCTAGCGCAGCGTTCAGCGGGTTGAAGTCGTGAGCAGATCCATTTCAGGTATTATGACCCGTGAGCGTGGTCGGAATTGAATTCCTGGAAGTTTAGAATTGATTTGGAAAGAAAATTCTCATTTCAAAAGCCTTAAGTTGAAGAAATCAACTAGGATTGGAATTTTGAGTAAACGATCTCCGAATTAGGATTTGAAGGTTACATCATGTTCGCATGATGATTTCAGACTTGGGTGTGTGTCCGGATCAGGTTTTGGATAACCCGAGAGCGTTTCGGTGTATATTGTGGAAGTTAGCATTTTAGAAGGATTTCATGAATTTGGGCTTAAAGTGCATATCAGTGGGGTTGGTGTCCGTTTGGAATTCCGAGTCCGGGAATAGCTTCGTATGGTGATTCTGGAATTGGGAGCCCGATCGGAAGTGAATTTGGATGTTCGTAGGTCATTTTGGCGGCCATTTGGCTAAAGATAGAAATTTGAAGGTTTTTGAGAGATCCGGCCGGAAGTGGAAGTTTTGATATCGAGGTCGGAATACGATTCCGGAAGTTGGAGCAGGTCCGTAATGTTGAATATGACTTGTGCGCAAAATTTGAGGTCAATCAGACGTGATTTGATAGGTTTTGGCATCAGATGTAGAAATTTGAAATTCTATGTTCTTAAAGAGTTGGATTTGAGTGTGATTCGTGATTTCGGCATTGTTTGATGTGATTTGAGGTTTCGAGCAAGTCCGTGTTATGTTTTGGGACAGGTTGGTATAATTGGACGGGGTCCCGGGGGCCTCGGGTGGATTCCGAGTGGTTATCGGGTCAAGAAATAAAGTTTGAAGAAGTGAAGATCGCTGTCATCTGGTGTGATCCGCACCTGCGAGGATTTGGCCGCAGGTGCGGCTTGGGCGCCGCAGGTGCGAGTGTGGGCAAACTTTGATGGGGACCGCAGGTGCGATGGATATTCCGCACCTGTGAAGCTGCAGGTGCGGGCAATGGGGCGCATGTGCGATTTGGGCTGAAGTTGAGGAACCGCAGGTGCGGGAAATTTGGTCGCACCTGCGGGATCGCAAGTGCGGAGGAAGGATCGTAGCTGCGGAAAGCGGCCTCGGCAGAATGTTTTAAAACAAGAAATTTGGTTCATTGTCTACATTTTTCTCATGGCTTAGGAGATTTTGGGAGGCTTCAAGAGAGGATTCCTTCATGCATTGTCAAGGTAACTAAATTCCTCCTGTTTGTAAGTTAAATACAAGATTATATGCATAGATTATGCATGGAAATTGGTAGGAAATTGGGGTTTTTGAAGAAAACCTAGAAAATGTAAATTTGAATTTTAGCCACGAATTGAGTATGAATATTTGAGTAAATTTTATATTTGAGTTAGTAAGGCTATGGGTAGAATGTATCTTCGAGAAATTTCGGATTGCGGGTACGTGGGCCCGAGGCCGTTATGGGCATTCCTCTGGGCTGGGTTGGGAAAGTATGTAATTTGAATTTGTTGTGAGTATTAGGATGAATTTTCATTGCTTTGCCGTTATGTGGTAGTTTCAGAGCGTTGTGCGTCCGCTGGAGTCATCAGAAGGGCTTGGAAGCCGGTATTGGAATTTCGGAGAAAGGTAAGTCTCCTTTCTAATTTTGTGAGGGGGAATCGTCCCCCTAGGTGAATTAAGTCAGTATATGCTATTATCTTCGGGGGCTATGTACGCATGAGGTGACGAGGTCCCGTGCGTAGCTACTATTATGCCATGTCCGGGTAGCCTAGGACCCACTAGCATGCCTTATGTGTGTACCTGTAACCCTGCATGTAATTTTAAACTGCTAATATGACCGAAAACGTAATTTAATGTCTAAAGGAAAGCTAGAGCTCATATTGTTAACCTTCTAAAAAGAGAATTGTTTCCGCTGTGAATATACGTGTACCTGGACTGGGTTGTATCATGGAGTATCACTAAACTTGACAAATGAGTTTCAAAAACAAAGATTTCAAAACCTATATTTCATGTTTCTTTTAATAAAGATTTTACCACTTTCCTGAGAAAAACTATTTTCTTAATAAAATACGAATTTTTTATATGGATATGTGTAACTTTGGGTGCCTGAGTCGCTTGAGTGATTCGCGAGCAGGAAGACCGTGTATTTGTGTATGTATTCATATGAGCACCTGAGTCGCATGTATGATTCGCGAGCAGGCTATCCGTATTATGTTAACCGCGTCGCATGATCGATTCTCGAGCGGGGCAGATAGATGCATCTATGGTTGGAGCCGATCGAGCCTTCTGCAGTGCACAATTTATTATTGTTGGTCCACGCCATTCAACCCTCGGCATTGCCTGCGCATGATATTTGCTGCGTAGTGGCTATGATATTTACCTGATTACTGGCCTGAAATGTTAAATTGTCGATCGAAATAACAGAGATTTAAAGTTATTAAAAAGACTTTTGGAAGAGGTTGTTCCTTCCGTTGATTTATTATTATCTGATTAAATCACCATGTTGATTAATTGTTAATATGACGAAGATATGAAGTGTTAAATCTGAACAGAGTTGTAAGATGTTTAAATCCTGTTTTATAAATTGTCTATGATAAAACCATGCTTAGTGTCACTCTTAAATATTTTAAATTGACCTTTAGTAAGTGTCAAATATTTTAAACTGATGAGCTCAAACAAACACCAGAAGGTGCTTCTAAAGACGCCGAATGAGGCGTATGTTCCGATTGAAACCACGGTTGAACAGTTGGAAAGAATGGAAGAATGATTTTTCGAGGTCAACCGAATCTCCTTCAGCCGAAATGACTTGCCTCCAGAAGGAGCCGCCCACAACAAATCCCTTCACTTGATTGTCAAGTGTGAAGGATATTATGTGAAAAGGGTTATGTTAGACGATGGATCTAGAGTTCACATTTTCCCTCTATCAACATTACAATGGATGGAAATTAGGACAGAAAGGATCAGACCACACAATGTTTGTGTGCGTGCTTTCGACGGTGTTAACGGGATACGATATAGGAAATTGACTTGATCCTAACCTTTGGCCCCGTGGATTTTTAAGTAACATTCCAAGTTCTGTACATGGACACTTCATATAACTTTCTCTTAGGAAGACCATGGATCCATGCCGCGGGAGTCGTGCCCTCTACTCTCCATCAAATGATCAAGTTCGAACATGAAAACCAAGAAATAGTTGTCCATGGAGAAGTTGAACAGTCAATCTATAGGGACCCGTCAGTCCCATGTCTGGAGGCAAGAGAGGGAAGTGAACACAACGTTTACCAAGCCTTTGAAATTGTTGTCAAGGAATAGTGCGAAGAAGGAACCCCATGTCCTCAACCCTGTTTATCAAACGCATCAATCATGGTCGCTAGTGAAATGATCAAACATGGGTACAAGCCCGGGAAAGGACTCGGAGTATCTTCCAGGGCGTTATACAACCCGTCACCTTGGCTACCAATAAGAAGTTCTTTGGCATAGGTTTCCAAGCTACCCATGCTAACAAAAAATGGGCCGATGAACGTAAGAAATTAATATTTCATTGTCTATGAATCTTCCTTTTATTATTCTTTCTGATTTTGCTGTTTTTCTTATCTTTCTCTTTTAAGTTCTAATAATACGGACTTAAATAACATGACATGCTTGAGGACTTCATGACCAGATCCTAAAACGTTGTCTAACTGTGAAATAATGAATCAAGAACCAGAATATGATGAAGATGAGGCTTTTAGGGAAATAAACTAAGAATTGGAACAATTTGAGAATAAGCCTAAGCCACACCTAAATGAAACCGAGACAGTTAATTTGGGCAATTCATAAGAGGTCAGGGATACCATGATAAGTATTCATGCCGAGGGAAAACTAGAGATGCATTGATCCAACTTTTGCTTGAATTTAAAGACGTGTTTTCATGGTCTTATGATGATATGCCAGGACTGAGTGTCTATTTAGTGGTACATAAGTTGCCAACGTATCCTGGTTGTCCACCTATCCAAAAAAAGCAAAACAAATTCAAAACAGGCATCAACGATAAGATTAAAGAAGAGGTTACTAAACAACTAAAAAATGGTGTAATCCGAGTAGTCCGATATACAACATGGTTGGCCAATGTAGTCCCACTACCAAAAAGGACGAGAAGATACGAGTATGTGTGGACTATAGAGATTTGAACAAAGCAAGCCCTAAGGACAACTTCCCATTACCAAATATCCATATCCTTGTCGACAATTGTGCCAAACATGAGATACAATATTTTGTGGATTGTTATGCTGGGTATCACCAAGTCATGATGGATGAAGAAGATACAGAAAAGATAGTTTTCACCACACCATGGGGCACTTACTGTTACACGGTCATGCCATTCAGTCTGAAAAATGCCAGAGCAACTTACATGAGAGCTATCACCGCCATCTTCCATGATATGATGCACCAAGAAATTGAGGTGTACGTAAATGATGTGATCATTAAATCCAGAACACAAGAAGGCCATGCGAGATCTGAGAATATTCTTTGAGCGTCTACGTAGGTATGACTTGAAATTGAACCCAGCTAAATGTGCATTTGGGGTTCCATATGGGAAACTCTTGGGGTTTATAGTCAGTCGGAGGGGTATTGAGTTATATCCAACAAATATAAAATCTATCCGAGATCTACCACCTCCGAAAACAAAGAAAGAGGTCATGAGTTTGCTAGGAAGGTTGAATTACATCAGTAGATTCAACGCTCAGCTTACTACCACATGCGAGCCCATATTTAAGCTACTAAAGAAAGACGCGGAAATTAAATTGATTCGCGAGCGGGACAAATAGATGCATCTGTGGTTCGAGTCGATCGACCCTTCGGCAGTGCACGATTTATTATTGTTGGTCCGCGCCGTTCGACCCTCGGCATTGCCTGCACATGATATTTGTTGCGTAGTGGCTATGATATTTGCTTGATTACTGGCCTAAAATGTTAAATTGTCGATTGAAATAACAGAGATTTAAAGTTATTAAAAAGACTTTTGGAAGAAGTTGTTCTATCCGTTGATTTATTATTATCTGATTAAATCACCATGTTGATTAATTGTTAATATGACGAAGATATGAAATGTTATGTGAACGGAGTTGTAACATGTTTAAATCCTGTTTTACAAATTGTCTATGATACAACCATGCTTAGTGTCACTCTTAAATATTTTAAATTGACCTTTAGTAAGTGTCAAATTTTACCTCTTGTTACTACCTCTCTGAGGTTAGGCGCGCGACTTACTAAGTACACGTTGTTTTTGTACTCATGCTACAGTTGTTGTGCATTTATTGCACGGGTACTTTCATAGAAATGTGGAGGATTCGGAGACTTGGCGGCTACATCATCCAGAGGCAATCCGCAGCGGACAGAGTCTCCTTCGTACTGTACTTATTTCATTTA
This sequence comes from Nicotiana paniculata, assembly GCA_005239505.1. NCBI lineage: Eukaryota > Viridiplantae > Streptophyta > Magnoliopsida > Solanales > Solanaceae > Nicotiana > Nicotiana paniculata. Next base: position 33,408 of record ML367499.1, read on the forward strand.
AATTTCCTTGTCCAGTTGTATTTCGGATAGGCTTGTAATGATTGTTGAATTCTTAGAAATTGCTCATGTACTAGTGACACTGGGTTCTGGGATATGTATTGGGATATAATTGCTTCTGCGAAATCTTTAAATCACTGTTTTTAGTTAACAGACTTTTATTTGATTATCATGTAGTAAAGTGAACAGAAATGTTTTTATAAATGTTAAAACAAAGTTATTTCAATTAATTAATGATTTGGCTTGCCTGACATTGATGTCCGGTGCCATCACGACGTTAGGGATTTTGGGTCGTGACAGCTCCCTCCCAGGTTTCACTTTTGTCTCTATTGATAAGCTCAAACGAACACCAGAAGGTGCTTCTAAAGACGCCGAATGAGGCGTATGTTCCGATTGAAACCATAGTTGAACAGTTGGAAAGAATGGAAGAATGATTTTTCGAGGTCAACCGAATCTCCTTCAGCCGAAATGACTTGCTTCCAGAAGGAGCCGCCCACAACAAAGCCCTTCACTTGATTGTCAAGTGTGAAGGATATTATGTGAAAAGGGTTATGTTAGACGCTGGATCTAGAGTTCACATTTTCCTTCTATCAACATTACAATGGATGGAAATTAGGACAGAAAGGATCAGACCAAATAATGTTTGTGTGCGTCCTTTCGACGGTGTTAACCGGGATACGATATGGGAAATTGACTTGATCCTAACCTTTGGCCCCGTGGATTTTTAAGTAACATTCCAAGTTTTGGACATGGACACTTCATATAACTTTCTCTTAGGAAGACCATGGACCCATGCCGCGGGAGTCGTGCCCTCTACTCTCCATCAAATGGTCAAGTTCGAACATGAACACCAAGAAATAATTGTCCATGGAGAAGATGAACAATCAATCTATAGGGACCCCTCAGTCCCATGTCTGGAGGCTAGAGAAGGAAGTGAACACAACGTTTACCAGCCTTTGAAATTGTTGTCGCAGAACAGTGCGAAGAAGGAACCCCATGTCCTCAACCCTGTTTATCAAACGCATCAATCATGGTTGCTAGTGAAATGATCAAACATGGGTACAAGACCGGGAAAGAACTCGGGGTATCTTGCAGGGCGTTATAGAACCCGTCACCTTGGCTACCAATAAGAATTTCTTTGGCATAGGTTTCCAAGCTACCCATGCTGACGAAAAATGGGCCGATGAACGTAAGAAATTGATATTTCATCGTCTATGAATCTTCCTTTTATTATTCTTTCTGATTTTGTTGTTTTTCTTATCTTTCTCTTTTCAGTTCTAATAATACGGACTTAAATAACATGACATGCTTGCGAACATCATGACCAGATCTTAAAACGCTGTCTAACTGTGATATAATGAATCAAGAACCAGAATATGATGAAGATGAGGCTTTTAGGGAAATAAACTGAGAATTGGAAAAATTTGAGAATCAGCCTAAGCCAAACCTAAATGAAACCGAGCCAGTTAATTTGGGCAATTCAGAAGAGGTTTGGGAGACCATGATATGCATTCATGCCGAGGGAAAAACTAGAGATGCATTGATCCATGTTTTGTTTGAATTTAAAGACGTGTTTTCATGGTCTTATGATGATATGCCAGGACTGAGTGTCTATTTAGTGGTTACATAAGTTGCCAACGTATCCTGGTTGTCCACCTATCCAAAAAAAGCAAAGAAAATTCAAAACAGGCATCGACGATAAGATTAAAGAAAAGGTTACTAAACAACTAAAAGCCGGTGTAATCCGAGTAGTCCGATATACCACATGGTTGGCCAATGTAGTCGCAGTACCAAAAAAGGACGGGAAGATCCGAGTATGTGTGGACTATAGAGATTTGAACAAAGCAAGCCCTAAGGACAACTTCCCATTACCAAATATCCATATCTTTGTCGACAACTGTGCCAAACATGAGATACAATATTTTATGGATTGTTATGTTGGGTATCACCAAGTCCTGATGGATGAAGAAGATGCAGAAAAGATAGTTTTCACCACACCATGGGGCACTTACTGTTACACGGTCATGCCATTCGGTCTGAAAAACGCCTGGGCAACTTACATGAGAGCTATGGCCGCCATCTTCCATGATATGATGCACCAAGAAATTGAGATGTACGTAAATGATGTGATCATTAAATCTAGAACACAAGAAGGCCATGCGAGATCTGAGAAAATTCTATGAGCGTCTACGTAGGTATGACTTGAAATTGAACCCAGCTAAATGTGCATTTGGGGTTCCATTTGGGAAACTCTTGGGGTTTATATTCAGTCGGAGGGGTATTGAGTTATATCCAGCAAATATAAAATCTATCCGAGATCTACCACCTCCGAAAACCAAGAAAGAGGTCATGAGTTTGCTAGGAAGGTTGAATTACATCAGTAGATTCAATGCTCAGCTCACTACTACATGCGAGCTCATATTTAAGCTACTAAAGAAAGACGCGGCAATTAAATGGACGGATGAGTGTCAAGAAGCTTTTGATAAAATCAAAGAATACTTGTCAAATTCGTCGGTGCTGGTCCCGCTGGAGCCTAGAAGACCTTTGTTCTTGTACTTGAAGGTCTTGGAGAATTCTTTTGCTGTGTTTTTGGGCAACATAATGCAACCAGGAAGAAAGAGCAAGCCATATATTACTTGAGCAAAAAATTTACTGGGTATGAAGCCAAGTACACTTTGCTGAAAAAAACTTTTTGCGCCTTGACTTGGGTCGCTCAAAAGCTTTGACATTATTTGTTGGCCTATACCACGTATCTCATAACCCGATTGGACCCTCTAAAGTACATATTCCAAAAACCAATGCCCACGGGAAGGCTAGCCAAATGGAAAATCCTGCTCATTGAGTTCGACATTGTCTATGTCACCCACACGGCTATGAAAGACCAAGCCTTAGCCGATCATTTAGGTGAGAAACCAGTTGATGATGAATACCAACCCTTCAACACTTATTTCATAGGCGAGGAAGTAAATTCAGTTGAAGTAATTCTAGAAGACTCTAAGACTTGGAAAATGTTCTTTGAGGGAGTCGTGAATGCAAAGGGCGTTGGGATTGGGGAAATTTTGATTTCGCCCACTAGTCAGCACTATTCGGCTATAGCCTGACTTCGGTTCTTCTGTACGAATAACGCTGCTGAATATGAGGCTTGCATCATGGGCATGAACATGGCAATTGATCTGGATGTGGAAGAATTTCTAATCATGGGAGATTCTAATATGGTCATTCGGCAAGCCCAAGGCGAATAGGAAACTCGAGATATCAAGCTTATCCCATGTAGACAGCATGCGGAAGATCTCAACAAACGGTTCAAATCCGTTGAATTCAGGTATATTACTTGATTCCACAATGAATTAGTTGATGCACTAGCTACCTTAGTTCCAATGCTGCCGTATCTGGGAACTGTCCATATTGGCCAAGAAATACATGGTTATTGCAACACGGTTGAAGCAGAACCATATGTCCAACCATGGTAGAATGATATTAAAAGGTTCCTGAAAACAAAAGAATAAGACGAGCAAGCCAATGGAAACCAAAAGAGAACCATTAGAAGGCTTGCTAGCAGTTTCTTCTTAAGTGAAGTGTTGTATAAGAGAACTCCAGATTTGAATCTTTTGAGATGTGTAGATGCTAAAGAAGCTGAAAATATCATGAACAAAGTGCATCCGCGAGTATGTGGCCTCCACATGAACAGATATGTCCTTGCAAAGAAAATCTTGTGGCCGGTTATTACTGGATGACCATGGAAAAATATTGCTTCAGTTTTGTCCGGAAGTACCATTAGTGTCAGATACACGGTGACCTGATTCATGCACCGCCTTCAGAATTGCATCATATGTCAGCACCTTGGCCGTTTGTTTTTTGGGGTATGGATGTCATTGGGCCGATCGAGCCAAAAACCTCAAACAGGCACAAATTTATCCTGGTTGCCATTGATTATTTCACAAAGTGGGTCGGAGCGGTCACTTTCAAATCCGTCACCAAGAAAGCATTGGTGGACTTTGTACGTTCCAACATTATCTATCGTTTTGGTATTCCGAAAACCATCATTACATAAAACGCTGCAAATCTGAATAGTCACTTGATGAGGGAGATACGAACAGTTTAAAATTACGCATCGCAATTCTACCCCTTACCGACCCAAAGCCAATGGTGCCGTTGAAGCGGCAAACAAAAACGTTAAGAAAATCCACAAGAAAATGATTCAAAGTTCTAGAAAATGGCATGAGAAGTTGCCTTTTGCATCAATGGGATATCTCACAACCGTGCGCACATCAGTTGGGGCTACCCCTTACTTATTGCATTATGGCACTGAAGCCATAATCGAGGATGAAGAATGGGTTAAAACCCCGCTGGAACAATTAACTATGATTGATGAAAAATGGATGGCCACGGTTTGTCAAGGGAAGTTGTACCAACAAAGAATGGCCCGCTCTTACAACAAGAAAGTGCGGCCTAGAAACATCAAAGTGGGACAACTCGTTGTAAGGCGTATTCTCCCGCATCATGAGGATGCAAAAGGAAAGTTCGGTCCAAATTGGAAAAGTCGATACATTATAATGAAACTATTTCCGAAAGGGGCATTGTATGTAACGACCCGGCCGGTCGTTCCGTGAGATTTACCTTGTTTCCCCCATTTCTGCATTTGTTATATATTGCTAGCATGTTTTTGTTGTGTTGGATCAGTTGGTTTGAGTCCGGAGTGGTTATGGTGAGAATTGAGGTATTTAGTCTCCTAAAGTAGCCTAAAAGTTGAGAAAGTCAACTGAGAGTTGACTTATTGGTAAACGACCCGGAATGCAGATTTTATGGCTCGGATAGCTTCATTAGGTGATTTAGGACTTAGGAGTGTGTTTGGAACGAAGTTTTGATGTCCGGTGTGGAAAATAGGCTACCAGAGTTGGAATGAAATTCCGAAAGTTGGAGCAGGTTCGTAATGTCATTTTGGATATGTCTGCAAAATTTCAGGTCAATTGGAGGTGCTTTCGTTGGTTTCAGCGTAGTTGGCGAAATTTCGAAGTTTCAAAGTTCATAGGCTTGAATTTGATGTAATTTTGGTGTTTTCGTGTTGTTTTTGGTGTTTCGAAGGCTCGACTAAGTTGGAATAATGCTATGGGGTGTGTTGGTATGTTTGGTTGGGGCCCCGAGGGGCTCGGGATTCATTTCAGATGGTTGGTGGGGTTTTGAATTTGGAAATTTTGCAGTTGTGAGTTTCTAGTGTTGGCCGTACCTGCGAATGGGTAGCCGCAGGTGCGATGAGCCATGCACAGGTGCGATGTCGCAGGTGCGAAAGAGGCTAGGCAGGGGAATTTCTGCAGGAGCGAAGTTATGGCCGCACCTGCGAAGCCGCAGGTGCAGAGGATTTGCCGCAGGTGCAAAATTAGTCCGTTAGGGGGACTTCCGCAGGTGCGCACCTGGGACCGCAAGTGTGGGTCCGTAGGTGCAACTAAGTGTCCGCATGTGCGGAAATGCTGGCAGAAATAGTATAAAAAGGGCCTCCGTGAAAATTCTCTCATTTAACCATTTTTGCATGCGGGAGGAGCTCTTCGAAGGCAATTTGAAGAAGGGAATTCGTGGTTCTTCAGTGAAGGTAAGATCTCGGGTTAATAACATCGTTTCTATGCTATTTTGTTCGGATTAGGCATGTGAATTTGAGGATTTAAGTAGGATAAGGTTGGGAAGAAGGGGTGGAGAATTGGAATTTTCTTTTGAGGTTTTGGATAGACAATTGTGATCCGATTGTGATGATTTTGGTATGAGTAGAATCGTGGGAGGACGAGGTTTCTAGTGATGTAAAAATTATCGAATTCTGAGACTTGGGTCCGGTGCTCAGGTTTGGCTGAATTTCGAGATTCTTGTATAATTTGGTAGTTTTCGATTGGGTTGTGTTCCTTGGATATATATTAATGATATTAAACTCGTTTTGGCTAGATTCGGAGCAATCGGGAGCCAATTCTAGGGGCAAGAGCATAACGGACTAGTGTTGTGGCCCGGTAGAGGTAAGTAATGGTTATAAATATTGCCCTGAGGGTATGGAACCCCGAACTACATATTTCTCACTGATTTACAATGGCGCACATGTCAGACGATGAGTATGTGGCACATACTGATTTTTGGATTGGACTAGGTCCTCTCCGCGGCAACTAATGAGTTGCATATTTTGCTCATAACCTTATGTTAAATTATGTTCTAAATATTGTTGAAATATTTGGGCTATAAGCCGTGTTTGGGGCGTTGTGCCGATCTGTTTAGACCCCTTGGGGGCTTTTTACTGCTGTTGTCCCTCACTATTTGTTGAAGATTTCACTCAGCCACATTGTGCTTACTATTTTCGAAACTCAGCCTGATTTACACTACTTTGAGATATAAAATGATGTTTTGGGTCGAGTACCTTGTTTTACTGATTCGTTCGAGGGGCCTTTTGAGTGGTTCTGCTGAGTGATGGTGAGGTGCTGAGTGATATTAGCGCTTGACTTGAAGGAGCCCCTCCGGAGTCTGTACACACCCCTAGTGAGAGCACCGAGTGCCGAGTGCCGAGTGACGAGCGATTGGGAGGCATGAGTGACTCCCTGCACCCCTGTGTGCAGATTCAGGTGCAGATACCGGGCATTATCCCTTTATTCCATGCGGAGCCAGATTGCGGGATATAGAGGTACGTGTTTAGCGTCCGCATCATCTTTGTTTTCCCTTCTTGTTGTATCTAGCTTTTATTAAGAGGTTTTTACTATAATAGTATATTTTGGCTTATTCTTCTAGATTCTCATGACATGTTGGCTCCGGGTTTTTGGGTTGGTGGTATTGTATAATTGGACTACTTTATTTAGTAATCTGTGTATGTTTTATGGAATGCTTGAAACTCGATTGGGATTTTTAAAGAAATTTCGAACATGCGATAGTTGGATAGCCTAGTTCCATGATAGGCGCCATCACGACTGGTTTAGGATTTGGGGTCGTGACAGTTTGGTATCAGAGCCTAGGTTACATAGGACTCAACGGTCATGAGAAGGTTTAGTAGAGTCTTGCAGATCGGTACAGAGACGTCTGTACTTATCTTCGAGAGGCTGCCAAACTTTTAGGAAACATTTCTATCTTTCTTGAACTCTTTTGTGCTGATCTATTGATTCTTGGAATCTGAACTTACGTTGTTTCATTCTCTCACATATGGTGAGGACATGCCATACCGATCAGAGTGACCAGTCACCGGCTAGACTAGTGAGAGGTCTAGCCCGCGGTCGAGGCCGTGGTAGAGGTAGGGGGCCAGCCCGCGCAACAGCGGGGCAGTACCACAGGATCCCCCTATCGATCATGATCAGGTTCCCGCCGATGGTATTCCAGTGGGACAGGATCAGGCACCGACAGCGCCTATGGTTATTCCGGGTCTTCACGAGACCATGTCTCAGATATTGACAGTATGCACCATTTTGGCTCAGGCAGTTGCCATGTCTTGTATTGCCACCACAGCTCAGGCCAGGGGAGGCAATCAGACTCCAACTGCCCCGGCACCTGAGCAGGCTGCACAGGGTATTCAGGCACCGGGAGCAGCCCCAGCTTGGCCAGTTGCTTCGGTCAAGGATTATGTGGTCCCTGCTATGCCGTAGGACGAGCAGCGCAGGTTGGACAAATTCAGCAGACTTCAGCCTCCGACTTTCAGCAAGACAGAGGGCGAGGATGCCCAGGGGTTTCTAGATAGGTGCCATAGGATACTACATATCGCAGGTATTTGGAGACAAGTGGGGTCTCATTTGTTACATTTCAGTTTGCGGGTGCTGCCTTTACCTGGTGGGAGTCATTCGAGAGTCGTAGACCGGTTGGTTCAGTACCTCTCACCTGGCAGAAGTTCTCCACGATCTTTTTGGAGAAGTATGTTCCTCGGTCCCACAGAGAAGAGCAGCACAAGCAGTTTGAGCAGCTGCACCAGGGAGAGTTATCAGTTACTCAGTACGATATGAGGTTCTCCGACTTGGATAGGCACGCTTAAGAGATTGTCCCTACTGATAGGGAGAGGGTGAGGATGTTTGTAGATGGTCTTTCTTATCAGCTTCGGTTATTTATGAATCGGGAGAGAGTATCGGGTGCTTCATTCGAGCAGGTTGTTGACATAGCTCGAGATATTGAGTTCGTTTGCCGCCAGGAGCGGGAAGAGAGGGAGGCCAAGAGGCCTCGTGGTTCGGGCAGTTCCAGTGGTGCTCCCTTCAGGGGACAATTTCAGCAGGGTAGGGGCCGTTCATTCAGGACTTCTCAGCCAGGCCGCCCAGCATATAGTGGTGCATCTTCGGGGCAGGATCCCCGTGGTTCTCAGTCAGGCCATACTTCATTTGGTGTCGTCCACGCTCAGTGTGCAGCTCGAGCACCCCCAGTTCAGGGTTCTTCTATGCATGAGTCTTCCAGTGGCCGTATGAGTGCTAGAGGTATCAGTCCCCGTCTCCAGCTCCAGGGAGTTGTTTTGAGTGTGGAGAGTTCGGGCATGGGTGGAGGCAGTTTCCCCGCCGTTCTTGTGGATCTTCTCTGCAGAGGGGCCAACCCTCGACTTCAACTCCAGTAACTTCACCATCCGCCCAGGCAGCCATGGGTGGTAGTCAGTCAGCCAGAGGTCGTCCTAGAGGGGAAGGTCGAGCAGGGGGAGGTCAGGCTCGCATGTATGCATTTCCAGCCAGGCCGGATGCTATGGCATCATATGCCGTGATCGCAGGTATTGTCTCAGTCTGTTGCCGAGATGCCTTGGCTTTTTTTGACCCTGGTTCTACATATTCCTATGTTTCTTCATATTTTGCCTGTTTCTGGATGTGCCTCGTGAGTCTCTAGTCACCTCTGTTCATGTGTCAACTTCGGTGGGTGATACTGTGATTGTGGACCGTGTGTATTGGTCATGCATGATATCTGTTAGGGGTCTGAAGACCCGAGAGGACCTACTGTTACTCAGCATGGTCAATTTTGATGTGATATTGGGCATGGATTGGTTATCTCTGTGTCATGTTGTTCTTAATTTTCATGCTAAGACCGTGACCTTAGCTATGCTAGGGTGTCTGAGGGTTGAGTGGAGAGGTTCTTCTGAGTTTATGCCTAGCAGATTGATTTCCTACATGAGGGCTCAGCGCATGGTTGAGAAAGGGTGTTTATCTTATTTGGCCTTTGTGAGGGATGTCAGTTGTTAGACTCCCGCTATTGATTCAGTTCCTGTGGTCCGTGACTTTTCGGATGTGTTTTCTGCAGACCTGCCGGACATTCCACCTGATAGGGATATTGATTTTGGTATTGACTTGGTATCAGGCACCCAGCCTATTTCTATTCCACCTTATCGTATGGAACCAGCTGAGCTAAAGGAATTAAAGGAGCAGTTTTAGGAGCTCCTGGATAAGGGGTTCATTCAGCCTAGTGTGTCACCTTGGGGTGCACCTATGTTGTTCATGAAGAAGAATGATGGGTCCATGTGTATGTGTATTGATTATCGGCAGCTAACAGGGTAGCGGTGAAGAACCAGTATCCCTTACCCCACATTGATGATTTGTTTGTCCAGCTTCAGGGAGCTAGAGTGTTTTCCAAGATTGACTTGAGATCTGGTTATCATCAGTTGAAGATTCGGGATTCTGACATTTCGAAGACTGCTTTCAGAACCAGATATGGTCATTATGAGTTCTTGGTTATGTCATTTGGGCTCACCAATTCCCCAACTGTGTTCATGCAATTGATGAACATCGTGTTTCATCCTTACCTTGATTCCTTCGTCATTGTGTTCATTGATGACATCCTGGTTTATTCTCGTAGCCAGGAAGAGCATGCTAAGCATTTGAGAGTTGTGTTACAGAGGTTGAGGGAGGAGAAGCTTTATGCGAAATTCTCCAAGTGTGAGTTTTGGCTTGGTTTGGTAGCTTTCTTGGAGCACGTGTTGTATAGTGAGGGTATTCAGGCTGATCCGAAGAAGATAGAGGCGGTGCAGAGTTGGCCTAGACCATCCTCAGCTACAGAGATTTTGAGTTTCCTTGGTTTGGCGAGATATTGCCGTCGCTTTGTGGAGAGATTCTCTTCTATTGCTTCGCCTTTGACCAGATTGACCCAGAAGGGTGCTCCATTCAGATGGTCTTATGAGTGTGAGGAGACCTTTCAGAAGCTCAAGTCAGCATTGACTACAGCTCCAGTACTAGTTTTGCCTACGGGTTCGGGTTCTTACACAGTTTATTGTGATGCTTCTAGAGTTGGCTTGGGAGCGGTATTGCTTTAGGACGGTAGGGTGATTGTCTACGCGTCTAGACAGTTGAAGGTGCACGAGAAGAATTATTCAGTGCACGATCTTGAGTTAGCTGCCATTGTTCATGCCTTGAAGATTTGGCAGCATTATTTATATGGAGTGCAGTGTGAGATTTTCACTGTTCATCGTAGTTTGCAGTATCTGCTGAGGCAGAAGGACTTGAATTTGCATCAGAGGAGATGGTTATAGCTCGTCAAGGATTATGACCTCACTATCCTATATCATCCGGGGAAGGCCAATGTAGTGGCCGATGCCTTGAGTCGCAGAGTAGAGAATTTGGGGAGTCTAGCCTACTTTCCAGTAGCAGAGCGACCAATAGACCTTGATGTTCAAGCCTTAGCAAGTTAGTTGGTGTGATTGGATTTATCGGAGCCCCCCGGGTGTTGGCTTGTGTAGCCTCCAAGTCTTCTATTACGATCAGATTAGGGCACGCTAGTATGATGATCCACATTTGCTTGTTCCTCAGGACGGGATCCGTCGCGATGATGCCAGGGATGTGGTTATTGGTTATGATGGGGTCATGAGGATGTAGGGTCAGATTTGCGTGCCCAACGTAGATGGGCTTCGAGATTTGATTCTAGCAGAGGCTCATAGTTCACGGTATTCCATCCATCCGGGTGCCGCAAAGATGTATCAGGATTTGAGGCAACATTATTGGTGGAGGAGGATGAAAAAGGATATTGTGGAGTTTGTGGCTCGCTGTCTCAACTGTCAGCAGGTCAAGTATGAGCACCGGAGACCAGGTGGATTGCTTCAGAGATTTGATATTCCAGAGTGGAAGTGGGAGTGGATCACCATGGACTTCATAGTTGGACTCCCACTAACTTCGAGGAGGTTTGATGCTATATGGGTTATTGTGGATCGACTGACCAAGTCCACACACTTCATTCCTGTTGGTACTACTTATTCTTCGGAGAGGTTAGTAGAGATTTATATCAGGGAGATTGTCCGATCGGATGGGGTTCCAGTTTCTATCATTTCCAACAGAGGTACTCAGTTCAAATCTCAAATTTTGGAGAGCCGTGCAGAGAGAGTTGGTTACTCAGGTCGAGTTGAGCACCGTATTTCACCCTCAGACCGACAGGCAATACCATTCAGATTTTGGAGGATATGTTGCGTGCTTGTGTGATCGACTTTGGTGGTTCATGGGACCAGTTTCTGCCACTAACGGACTTTGTATATAATAACAGCTATCAGTTGAGTATCCAGATGGCTCCATATGAGGCTTTATATGGTAGGAGGTGCAGGACTCCGGTTGGTTGGTTTGAGCCGGGCGAGGCTAGGCTGTTGGGCACAGACTTAGTTCAGGATGCATTGAGTAATGCAAAGTTTATTCAGGAGCGGTTTCGCACGGCGCAGTCTAGGCAGAAGAGTTATGCGGACAGGAAGGTACGAGATGTGTCTTTCATGGTTGGGGATAAGGTGCTGCTAAAGGTATCACCCATGAAGGGTTCTATGAGATTCGGGAAGAGGAGGAAGCTGAGTCCCAGGTTCATTAGGCCATTTGAGGTGCTTCAGAGGGTTGGGGAGGTGGCTTATAGGCTTGCTATGCCTCCCAGTTTATCGAGTATTCATCCAGTATTCCATGTTTCGATGCTCCGGAAGTATGTTGGTGACCCGTCCCATGTTTTGGACTTCAGCACGGTTCAGCTCGAGGGTGATATGTCACATGAGGTAGAGCTAGTGGCTATTTTAGGTTGACAGATCCGGAAGCTGAGGTCTAAGTATATAGTTTCAGTGAAGGTTCAGTAGAGAGGGCAGCCGGTGGAGGATGCCACCTGGGAGGCCGAGCGGAAGATGCGGGACAGATATCTTCACTTATTCGAGACTCGAGGTATGTTTCTAGACCCGTTCGAGGATGAACTTTTGTTTACGAGAGAGGATGTAACGACCCAGCCGGTCGTTCTGTGAGATTTATCCCGTTTCCCCCATTTCTGCATTTGTTATATATTGCTAGCCTGTTTTTGTTGTGTTGGGTTAGTTGGTTTGGGTCTGGAGTGGTTATCGTGAGAATTGAGGTATTTAATCTCCTTAAGTAGCCTAATAGTTGAAAAAGTCAACAAAGAGTGTTATTTGTAAATAACCTCGGAATGCGGATTTTATGGCTCGGATAGCTTCATTAGGTGATTTGGGACTTAGGAATGTGTTCGGAATGAAGTTTTGATGTCTGGTGTAGAATTAGGCTTGAATTGGATAAAGTTAGTTTTTGGTGATTTCCGGTCGGCAGTGGAAAATAGGCTATTGGGGTCGGAATGAAATCCCAGAAGTTGGAACAGGTTCGTAATGTCATTTTGCATATGTCTACAAAATTTCAGGTCAATCTGAGGTGTTTTGGTTGGTTTCGGCGTAGTTGGTGAAATTTGGAAGTTTCAAAGTTCATAGGCTTGAATTTGGTGTAATTTTGGTATTTTCGTGTTGTTTTTGGTGTTTCGAAGGCTCAACTAAGTTGGAATAACGCTATGGGGTGTGTTGGTATGTTTGGTTGGGGCCCATAGGGGCTCGGGCTTGATTTGTTGGCAGCGTTTTGAACTTGGAAAATTTGTAGAAAATAGTTGCTTGTGTGAATTTCTTATGTTGGCCGCACCTGCGGATGGGTAGTTGTAGGTGCGATGTCGCAGGTGCGATGGGCCATGTGCTGGTGCGGAAGAGGCTAGGCAGGGGAATTTCCGCAGGTGCCAAGTTATGGCCGCACCTGCGAAGCCGCATGTGCGGAGGATTGGCCGCTGGTGCGAAATTGGTCCGTTAGTGGGATTTCCGCAGGTGCGCACCTAGGACCGCAAGTGCGGGTTCGAAGGTGCGTCTAAGTGTCCGCATGTGCGGAAATGCTGGCAGAAACAATATAAAAGGGCCTCCATGAAAATTCTCTCATATTACCATTATTGCATTCGGGAGGAGCTCTTTGAAGGCAATTTGAAGATGGGAATTCGTGGTTCTGCAGTGAAATTAAGTTCTCGGGTTATTAACATCGTTTCTATGCTATTTTGTTCGGATTAGGCTTGTGAATTTGAGGATTTAAGTAGGAAAAGGTTGGGAAGAAGGGGTGGAGAATTGGAAATTTTTTTTGAGGTTTTGGGTAGGCAATTGTGATCCGATTGTGATGATTTTGGTATGAGTAGAATCGTGGGAGGACGAGGTTTCTAGTGATGTAAATATTATCTAATTCTGAGACGTGGGCCCGGGGCTCAAATTTGGCCGAATTTCGAGATTCTTGTATAATTTGATAGTTTTCGATTGGGTTGTGTTCCTTGGATATATATTAATGATATTAAACTGGTTTTGGCTAGATTCGGAGCAATTGAGAGCCAGTTCGAGGGGCAAGAGCATAGTGGACTAGTGTTGTGGCCCGATAGAGGTAAGTAATGGTTATAAATCTTGTCCTGAGGATATGGAACCCCGGACTACATATTTCTCACTGATTTTAGAATGGCGCACATGTCAGACGATGAGTATGTGGCGCATACTAATTTTTGGATTGGACTAGGTCCTCTTCGCGGCAACTAATGAGTTGCATATTTTACTCAAAACCTTATGTTAAATTATGTTCTAAAGATTGTTGAAATATTTGGGCTATAAGCCGTGTTTGGGGCCTCGTACCGATCTGTTTAGACCCCTTGGGGGCTTTTTACTGCTATTTTCCCTCACTATTTGTTGATGATTTCATTTAGCCACATTGTGCTTACTGTTTTCGAAACTCAGACTGATTTACACTACCTTGAGATTTAAAATAATGTTTTGGGTTGAGTACCCTGTTTTACTGATTCGCCCGAGGGGCCTTTTGAGTGGTTCTGCTGAGTGATGGTGAGGTGCTGAGTGATATTAGCGCTTGGGCAGAAGGAGCCCCTCCGGAGTCTGTACACACCCCCAGTGAGCGCACCGAGTGCTGAGTGCCGAGTGCCGAGCGATTGGGAGGCATGAGTGACTGTGAGGTGCTGAGTGATTGTGAGGTGCTGAGTGACTGTGAGGCATGCTCGAGGGGCTGATTATGATAGATGTTTTGCCCGAGGAGCTACTTATGATTTTACTACTTTCATTCTGAACTTATGAAATATGTTTTGCCCGAGGAGCCTCTATAAGATTCATTTAATTTTCATACTAAATCTTTCGGTTTGAAGATGTTAAAAATATTCTTTCTTCAAAGGACTTTTCTGAAGTTGGTTTTAAGGCATGATGATTTCGTATATCTATGTTTACACTATTGAAAAGTAAGGTTGTGTATATTGTGATTTGATGGCATTGATTTTATGTGTTTCCTTGCCGCTTAGACTTGATTTATTTTCATTACTACTGAGTTGGTGTACTCACATTACTCCCTGCACCCCTGTGTGCAGATTCAGGTGCAGATACCGATTATTAGCCATTTATTCCGTGCGGAGCCGGATTGCCGGATATAGAGGTAGTTGTTCAGCGTCCGCCGCATCTCTGTTTTCCCTTCTTGTTGCATCTAGCTTTTATTCAGAGGTTTTGTATTATAATAGTATATTTTGGCTTATTCTTCTAGATGCTCATGACATGTTGGCTCCGGGTTTTGGGGTTGGTGGTACTGTATAATTGGCCTACTTTATTTAGTAATCTCTGTATGTTTATGAAATGCTTGAAACTCTATTGGGATTTTTAAAAGAAATTTCGAACATGCGGTAGTTGGCTAGCCTAGTTCCACGATAGGCACCATCACGGCTGGTTTAGGATCTGGGGTCGTGACATTTTACTTAGGAGATATTGAAGGAAATAACCTCGAAACAGTTGTCAATGCAGATGCGATCAAAAGGTATTATGTTTGACCCCTTTTGTCGTCTTAATACTCTCCGATTGGGATGACGAAGGCTTTCATTCTCCCTACTCGAACACTATCAACCTTTTGTAAACCTTTTGAGTCGATTACTCTTCTTTGATTACCTTCTTTGGAACCTGCGCGTTCAATAAAAAAATCAATCAAAACAAAACAAGACTAAAACAAAATGTTTCCTTGAACTACGTTTGACTTGATTCCAAAAGGATATGTAGGCAGCCTCATTCTCGGGTTCAGCCACACCAAAATCAAAATGCACATTTCGCTAAAAGTTAAAACTGGGCAGAATCTATAATGGTTCGGCGATAGTTTCGCCTGAAAGGTCCCAAAAGTTATAATTCAATCAAAATTCTTTTTACCCAAACCCTGTTCAAGTCCTTCCGATCAATTGGTGAAGGTATCCAAAATTGGGGGATGCAGTTACTAGGCTCTGATACAACCGAATTAGAGAAATAAAATGAGAGTGTCTTATTGGTGAAAACCCACACGGGCACCGTGAGGCAATGGTAAGAAGAGAAACTAAAAATGAGAGATTCTTGTTAGTGAAAACTCTCAAGGAGCTCTATGAGGCGATGGTGAGAAGATAAATGACAAAGGTTAGCTGGTGAAAACCCGCAAAGGGCACCGCTGATCGAAACAAGGAAACCATCAGTCATTGACATGAACACAGTCCTGGGTAAAGTTTCTCAATCTTGAGGCATAAGTTATGATGGATTTCTAAGAGTTGGACGGTTCTCACAGATCAGGCTTCCAATCCAAGAGGCATATCATATTCATTGAAGTTCGCATACACTTCGGATAAGTCCTTCTTTCCTTTCCCCGAAAGGGATACCTCTCGTCTAAGTTCATTTTGTCTGTTTCATTGTGTGGTTTTTCTTTTGAATCCCTTTCGGTATAACTCTATTCTGAAAATGAGACAAAGAAAGGATGGCCAGACTGATTTATGAGGTTCTCATTTGTTACAAGCTAGTATGCAAAAAGCGCCCAACCTCGGAAGGTGCATCGAGTCGACTTCGACTGAGCTATGATGGATGATGCTTTTAAATCAAGAATTCCTAAAAGGAAAGGAATCGGAATCAAATACCAAAAAGGAAAAATAAAGTTAAAGAAGGTTAAGTCCCACATGATTAACCATCCTGGTAAAGATTTGGAAAAGTCAAGACCTCCAGGGTTAGAAATAAAATCGATCTCAGAGAGCAAGCAAGCAGTTGAGATCTTCTCCAAAATAACCAAGGCCACAAAACCAACCACAATTTCAAATTGACAAATTGTTCTTTGTTTGAAGGAAACAGGTGCAACCCAAAAGCAACCTGGCAAGAAGCAAGGGCAACCAAAAAGAAATTGCGTAAGAAATAGCTTTGCAATGACAACTTCAAAAGGGAAGTCTCCTCCTAAATTATTTCCAACATAGGGTCTCCCATCCCCTAATTGATGCCAGCATAACTTGATGACTTTCCGACATAGGGTCCTACTCCCTAGTTGATGCCAGCATAACCTGATGACTTTCCAACATAGGGTCCCACTCCCTAGTTGATGCCAGCATAATCTGATGACTTTCCAATGTAGGGTCTCCCATCCCCTAGTTTATGCAAGCATAACCTGTGTTGATACCCAATTTTTCCTCAAACTATTTTAAATTTGCATATATACCTTCAAAATCACTCTTTATAATAACTGATATTTTTCCATTTTTTCATATTTTTATTAATTTATTTTCCAATTTATTCAGTATTTTTATATTCCATAAATATTCATAAATTGTATTATAAATAATTTCAAAATATTTCCCAACAATATATCATTTTTAATCCTATTAGGATTTGATTATTTCACAAATTAGCCAATTTGGCATTATTTGGCCATAATTACAATAATTTTGTAATTATAGCCTAATTGTACATTTTATGCCATTTTAATTCAATGGTTATTCATTTTATATTTTAAATATCAGTTAATTACCTTAATTTTACCTATTTAGCCTTAATTTCATTTTATATGATTATTAGCTATTTTTATTAATTATTTATCTAATTTTAATGGGTATTTAACAAATAGCCATTCTTTATTTAAATTCCAACCTAAATCAAACTTGGTCCTAACCCAACTAACCCCAGCCCAAACCAAATTACTACCCGGCCCAACCCCACGACTAATCTAAGTCGTTGATCAATTTAAATCAACGGCCCAGATTAGTGTTACCATAATTAAACCTAGGAGACTACCTCCGACCCCTCATTCACTCGGTCTCTCTATCTCTATACTCTCTCTGTCTATCTCTCTAACTCTCTAGAGACTTCCAGTCTCCTCTCCGCCTCCGATGAGGCCCTTCGTCTTCTCCGGCCACCTCTCCACCGGAAGCCATGGAATCCTCACCACCCCCTACCTCATATGGTTCCTTTATGACTAGTGTTGTTATCCCTAAGGTCTTCAAGAGACCTGGGTTCACTCTCCTACCCCCTTGGGCCTGTACTCACCATTCTCCGGCCACCTCTGACAGTCCAAGTAAGATCTATGAGTTTATGATTTTTGTCTATTATATGTTAATGCGCTTATTCTCATAATATTGTGATAAATCAGTGCTATCTTTTCTATTTTTTGAATCCCTGATTCCTAGTGATTTGAGACCTTACGGATTAATTTCCGACCTTAGTCTATTTTTTACCTTGTTACATGATTTATTTTCTATTAATTGATTCCCATTCCCTTAATTAGAGTCTGTGAACCTAGCCTCTATTGTATGTTTGTACTGATTTGAAATTGTTTCCTTATATGTCATATTCATGTCACATATGGGAACTTTCCTTATTTGTTGTTTTGCCTGCTAGCCGTTTGAACTCAATCCCTTCAATTAAGGGACACTTATGCTAATTTCACACTATTTTGAATATTCCAATAAGCTACATATGGTACCTTTCCTTATTCATTGTCAGATAATGCCGTTTGAACTCAATCCCTTTAATTGAGGGATACCTATACTGATTGTGTATTGATTGATGCTCAGTCCCTAATTACTAGTTTATTTTGATTTCCTACTTTATTCACTACTGGTTTTCAAAAACTATATATACACACTACTCTTTCATTAAGAAAACACGAACATAGACCTTGTTCTATTCCCTCTTGCTCACACACACACAATCTACTATTCTTCTCTCGATTGTTTATTATTGCTAGTCGGTTGGAAGCCAAGACTAGCTATTCTACTTGCCTCTTATTCTGTATTTGCTGTCTTCAACTGGTATGTTTCCAGTTTATATTTAAAGTCTCCAAAACAACATGTTTCTCTGGTTATTACGATGCATCCTGCTTCTGGTTTCCTTTTACTTATGGTTATGTTGTCTTGCTTGCAACTAGTTTCACATATTATGTTGTTTGGTTCTGGGTATCTCCTCCATTATAGCCTCAGCATGCAATCCCTAGGATACTATGCCTTGTATTTTACTTAACATGTGTTTCTTAAACCTATGTGTAATTATGTTCTACCCTCTCCCAGTGAGTCCTCGAATCTGATTATGTTTAGATCTTGGCATAAATTCTTGGTGACTAACTGTGTTGTTTCAGACTCAATACTAGTGTGTGACACTCTAATACTTCTCTAATGCTAATCTATTTCTATGTGTCCCCAATCCCCATTGTCCCTGAGTGAAATCTATGCTTGAATGTGCTGAACATGTGCGAGTTGTTTGCTGCTTTTCCAAAGATGTTTACATTATATTCAAGTTGTTTCATTACTGATCAAAACCTTTTCAGAAAACTTCTTTATTTATTGAATCAATCCAGTACTATTTTGTGTCAAAACCTCTTCAAATCTATCTCCTGCACTTCACTTGATTCCTAGACCTTTAAGTTTCGCCCCCTCAGTGTGAGCACTGCTTTGGGACCTTGAGTTCCCTCTGAACTCTGACACACTGAGGCTGGTATTTCCACACTGCACATGTTTAACTCCTGGTAACTAAGTCTGGGTGTGAGCATTGCTCGGGAGCCCTTGAGGTCCTTAGGAAACTTTGACACACCCGGACTGTGAAAAGGCTATGAATACCATATGGCAATGATGTTTAGAGGATTTGGGCCTAATTGAAGGCTCCTTATAGAATAACTTCTTATTTTTCACTTTTGATTGTGTAATTCATAATCCTTCGCCTGTAATAATTTGTAAATATTTCTGGGGCAGGATAGTGAAACGGGAGGGGCAACTATGCATGCCTAGCTATTACAAGGGTAGAAACCATGCTTAAGTTTTTATTCCCTATCTGTGCAATAGAGATCCTGTGTAGGTTCATGTGTCCATGCATTAGATATCATGCTACTCAAGATTTATGTGTATTGTATTCAACATCTCGTCTACGCTTAGAAATCCTGCCTATAGGACAAATAATAACAATAAAATAAATTGTTATTACGTGATTCTGTCCATATAAACATGTTCTGAAACTTCATTAGAAGTCATGTCCTAGGATAAATAAACTGCAATCATGTCTCAACCACGCCGGCGCACTTATAGATCCTTTTTTCTAGGTAAGTAACATTAACAAGTTGTACTTTTGCTATTCCTGGAATAGTGCATAATGTTGTGATATTATGTGCATTTAGAAATCCTGTTTAGGTTATTATGCAGCATGCTGCATTAGACATCATGCTATAAGATTGTTCTCATTTAACTGCACTTAGTCAAAATACAGATATCTAAAAAGAGTCCCTTGTTCTAAACAACTGGTAATTAGTCCTTGCACATCTTCAACACCTAGAATTGCATGTTATTAGCTATAAAAAACCTAGAGTAACTGTTGCATGTTATTATTCACCTAGGCAAGCCTTAGGTAATCAACTTAAAAAATAAAACCAGAACTGTCCTTTGTGATTAGTGTTCAACTGTCAGCATGCTTAAAACCAGTAGGCAACTCTGATTAAGACATCCTCTCTGAGTTATGCAATAAATATGTCTTTGTTATTATCACTTAAACACTATGCGTAGGATCTAAATCTGGACCTTAATTGTCTATGAGACATGCTGTTTATGCGCACTGCTTGTGGAGGTCTTTGAGCCCTTTCTTGTTTATGTGCTACCCCCTTTATCTGCAGTTCTACTTGTTAATTATATGTCGCCTTAGCATTTTCACCTTTAAAACCTGAGGGTCTGCCTAGCACCTCCTTTAGGATAGGAGTCCTAATTTCCTTCAGGGATGATAGGAAGGGACATGTAACAACATGCAATAGAGGTCGAGACCAACACTCAATTTAGTTGCTTTCATGTTGGGAAAGGGTAGAATATGGATATGATGACCAGTGCTAATACCACGTGTAGTCCCTCTTCGAGGAGTGATTACCAGGTATTGCATTGATATGATCCATATTATTATAAACCTAGGATACCTTTTATATGCTTAGATTTTAATCCTTTCAAAAGCTAATCTTCTTTACTGTTTTCAAACATCTGCATGCTTAAGACTTAAATCCACTCTTATTTGAGCCTTTATTTGTTTGTTTGCTAAGCCGTACAAATTCACAGAAACCATTTGGCCGGGAACCAAACTTGTGGATCCTGAGGGGTGCCTAACACCTTCCCCTTAGGATAATTTCAAGCCCTTAACCAATCTCTGGTTAGTAATGTAGTTGTAATTGAACCCCTTAGGTGTCCTAATACACCGTTAAAATCGTTAGGTGGCGACTCTTCAAAATATGCAAATCCCTTTCCCAAATGGAAGGAGAGCTCGGGGAAAAAAGGGGGGCACGACAACCTGATGAATTTCCAAAATAGGATCCCACTCCTTAGTTGATGCCAACATAACCTGATTACTTTCCAAAATAGGGTCTCCACACCCTAGTTGATGCCAGCATAACCTGATGACTTTCCAACATAGGGTATACACTCCCTAGTTGATGCCAACATAACCTGATGACTTTCCAACATAGGGTCCCACTCCCTGGTTGACGCCAGCATAACCTGATGATTTTCCAACATAAAGTCACCATTCCCTAGTTGATACCAGCATAACCTGGTGATTTTCCCACCATAGGGTTTCCAATCCCTAGTTGATCTTACCTTTAGGCATAGGGTCTCCATTCCCTAGTCTACATTTACTCCGAGTACACCACTCCCGCCCTTTTATCGCTTTCAATAATGAAGTAGTATATAATTTTATTAGAATAACTCACAAAATTTCCTAGTGAAAACTGGGGCAGAAAATTTCGTTCGTTTGTTTTGATTCTTGAGCAGGTTATACCTCGAAGCACATGGTTTGAGACAACCAAAAGAAGAAGTCTCAATCCAGAATAAAAGAAAAGAAGAAAAGAAAAGAGTTGAACCCAAAGTACAGAAGCGGAAAAGATGTGGACTGCTCAAGACAAGATTGAAGTCACAAGCTTTGCATGTCCTGTCTTGATCCAAAAAATCTGAAGAAGATTGAACCAGCACCTGCAGCTAACAAGCATCACGACTCAGATCAGAGTATGCATAAAGAACTAACCAAGACTCAAGACCAAGCTTTAGAAGATTCATAGATAGGAATCTTCTAACTCGTAGCTGATAGGCTTAGTTAGTTTTCTTCATTTTGACTTTGGTGTAATAAGGAGCTCAACAAGTAACAACAAGGAAATCACAACTTCCCGGTAGTCCCAGCTATCAAAACTTCCAGAACTACACAGACCTGATTCCTTTATAGCCAAGGATATGTAGGCAACCTTTGAAGCAAGGTTCGGTCAATTTTTTTCAAAATGCTTCCCATGGAGTATCAAAATGGGGTAAAAAAATGTATTCATGACTGCTCACTTTATCTTTGCCCAAAAACTCTTCGTGTTTCCGAGCAAAGAGGGGCAACTGTGAGCATGTAATTTTTACCCCCACAAAAAATATTCCTACAAAATTAATAAATAGATTATTCGTATTTATTTTTAAACTTTTTTAGGAGTTTTGATAATTATTTGAAATTATATGCATTTAGTTGCATTTTTCATTTTTTTTAAAAGTCATGAAAAATGACAAAAATATTTAAATCCTCATAATATAGAATTATTAGGTTTTTAGATGAATCTAGTATCTAATTACATAATTTAATTATATTATTAAAAGAAAATCACAAAAAAAATTATTTGTGACATTTTTTAGTCTTAATGTTAAATTGGTAATTTTTCTTTTAATAAATTAAAATTGACTAATTATGTAAATAATACAAATAGATAACTAGTTTAATTTTATAATCTAAGATAATTTAATACTTAATATAGGATTTAGTTAAAATTAGTTAGATTTAAAATTAATTAAAGAAAATAGAGGTCTAATTAACATAGGCCGGACTGGGCCAAGTTTAAGTCAGCCCAATCCCAAAATTCAATCCAAAACACCAAGCCCAATACCCCCAAACCAGTCCAGTCTCCCGCCTAACCAAACAACATCGTTTAGATGCCCAGCAATCCTGGTCGTTGATCCTCAATAGATCCAACGGCGCGGAACTCGCCTACCCTTTAAGTATATAAGTGTCCTAGACCCACTTACCCCCATCATTTCAATCTCCCCCTCTCTCACATCTCTCTCTCTCTCTGAGCCTCACCCAAACCCTAGCCGCCCTACCATCCTCCTCCTAGAGCCGCCGTCAGAAATTGCCTACGGCGGTGGCAACACCTAACACCACCTAAAATACATTCCTATCCACTCCCCTCACTCTTCCAAACCTCACCCCATTAAGCGAATTCCTCAAATCACCATCAAATCCAGTAGATTTAAGACCAGAAACCCTAACGCCGCCTAGAGCTGCCGCCGAAAATTGCCTACCGCGGCGGAGGAACCCCAAAACCACCCAAACTTACCCTATACACCCCCCTCACCTTCTTGAATATCACCCTACCAATCAAATCCCCAAAACGCTACCAAAAATCTCATATCTAGGATTTGAAAACCCAGACATAGAGCCGCTGCCGGAAATCGGCTATGGAGGCGGCAAAACCCTGAACCTACCCACATTCATACCAGACAACCAACACAACCCATAAAACCCTAATCTACCCATATATCCCAGAAATACCCCACCGGAAACCCTAGATCTTATATCTAGTTTCTCCAAAACCCTAGATCTGTCTTTCCCTTTTTCAAATCCCCACCTATCTTGTCTAATAATCCTCCTGCCAATATCTCCCATCAGGGATCTCAGATCCCAGATGGGTGTATTGTCATGAGGGTTTTTAACAACTAGATCTTTATGCCAAAAACAGTCGTTACTAATAATGTCTTTTCCCTTTTTCTTTTCTGTTTTATTGTATTTATTTTTTATTTATCTTTATATTATGTGTTTTATCTTTATTTTTATGTATTTTATCATTACTGTTTTTATGTGTTTGTTGTTATATTATTTAAAGTTAATTAAATAGAATCCCCATTATTTTATTGTTTTTTTACTATTGTATTTGGTAGTTGTTAAGAATCGGGCCTCACTGAAGTGGCCCGTTCCACTTCGCTAAAAAATTGGGCATGTCTGTGATAGACAGGACCATAGCTTCGTTAAAGATTATGAGCCCTAGGTCTTTAGACCAAAAGTCACATGATCCAGGCCTAGAACCAGTCTGGTTCTGAGGCAATTCCAAGGCCCTTAAGGATCAATTTTGGAATCTTAAATCTGTAATTCTTCAGAAAATGTTAGAAAATAGGGACAACTGTCCAAATGCTGAGTAGGAAAGGATAGGGATAAGATCCCAAATATCCAGAAATTGGATAGTTGTCCATTTTCTGAGATAAGAAGGTACCAAAAAGTGGACAACTGTCCATATTTCTGTTAAGGAAAGATGCTTTTTCCCTGATTTTAGGGAATGCTGGAAGATTCCATTTTGGGACCCTAATGTGACGACCCAAAGGGGTCATCACCTATTTTATTACCCATTCCGTACTTTCGAGGCCTTGAAAACCTCATCTATAGTTGCCTCAATTTACGTGCGGTCCGGGCGCGTAGCCGGACATCTTAAATATGAAATTCTGTGAAAAATGCTAAAATTTTATATTAAAATGAGTAAATTTGACTCCGGTCAACATTTTGGGTAAACGGATCCGTACCCGTGATTTGACGGTCCCGAAGGATCCGTAGAAAAATAAGGGACTTGGGCGTGTGCCCGGATCCGAATTCCGAGGTCCCAAGCCCGAGAAATGAATTTTTGAGTGAAATTGTCTTTCTGAAATTTATAAAGAAAATTGAAATGGAAATTGGTTAGAATGTGTTGGTATCGGGCCCGTATTTTGGTTCCGGCGCCCGCTATAGGTATTATATGTATTTTAAAATATTTCTGTGAAGTTTGGTTGAAATTGGACGTCGTTTGACGTGTTTCGGACTTAAAACACTAAATTTGAAAGTTTATGAAGTTTGAAGAAAAACTAGTGATTTTGAGGTTTGATTCGTTGTTTTTGATGTTATATTGGCGATTTGATCGCACGTTTAAGTTTGTAAGATGTTGTTGAGTTAGTTCGTGTGATTTGTTAGGAGCCCCGAGGGCTCGGGAGTGTTTCGGAGGTGTCTCGGAGTGATTTTGAACTTAAGGCTTCTGAAATGAGAATTTTCTTTCCAATTTAACCCCGAACTTCCCGAAATTCAAATCCGACCATGCCCACGAGTCATAATACCTGAAATGGAGCTGCTCATGACTTCAAACAACCGGTCGGGTCGTTATATTCTCCCCCACTTAAACAGACATTCATCCTCGAACATGCTAGGAACTGCTCAGGAGTTATCTGAAATCACTGCTTAACACCTCGAGCACCTGCCCGGGCTACCAAAGCCCAGTTGAGCACATAGGCCTGTGTAACAATTCGACCGGTCATTTTGAGCTCTAGCGCATCGTTCATGGGTTTGAGGTCGTGACAAGCTCTATTTCAGGTATTATGACTTGTAGGTGTAGTCAGAATTTAATTTCAGAAAGTTTAGAATTGATTTGGAAAGGAAATCCTCATTTTAGAATCCTTAAGTTGGAAGAATCAACTAAGATTGGAATTTTGAGTAAACGACCTCCGAATCAGGATTTGAAGGTTCCAGCAGGTTCGTATGATGATTTAGGACTTGGGCGTATTTCCGGATCAGGTTTTGGATAACCCAGGAGCGTTTCATCATATAATGTGGAAGTCAGCATTTTTGAAGGAATTTCGTAAGTTTGGCTTGAATTGCATTTCAATGATGTTGATATCCGTTTGGGATTCCAAGTCTAGGAATAGCTTCATATGGTGATTCTGGAGTTGGGAGCGCGATCGGAAGTGAATTCACATGTCCGGAGGTCATTTTGAAGTCATTTGGCTAAAGATAGAAATTTGAAGGTTTTCGACAAATCCAACCGGAAGTGGAAATCTTGATATCGGGGTCAGAATGCAATTCTGGAAGTTAGAGCAGGTCCGTAATGTCAAATATGACTGGTGTACAAAATTTGAAGTCAATCGAACATGATTTGATAAGTTTCGGCATCGAATGTGGAAGTTTGAAAGTTCTAAGTTCATTAAGCTTGAATCGGGCTGTGATTCGTGATTTTGATATTTTTTGAGGTAATTTCAAGGCTCGACTAAGTCCGTGTGAGGTTATGGGACTGGTTCGTGTGATTGGACAGGGTCCCAAGGGCCTCAGGTGTGTTTCGGGTGGTTCCGGGTTGTTTTCAAATGTTTTTCTGGTGTTTTGGGGGTTCAGTGCGATCGCAGCCCTAGTGGTGCGATCGCGGAGAAGGAATTAGAGGGGCTGGTAATTTGGCTTGTGCGATCGCACTTGGATGTACGAAATCGCACAGAGAAGGATTTGGGGGGCTGCTGCACTGGTCTATGTGATCGCAGCTGTTGTTGTGCGATCGCACAGAGGAAAAATATAAGGCTTCAGGTTTTGGCTTGTGCGATCGCAGTTGTGGTTGTGCGATCGCACAGGTGTTCTAGGAGGCTTCTGGGATTTTTCTTGTGCGATCGCGGTTGATGTTGTGCGATCGCACAGAGGAAAAATATAAGGCTTCAGGTTTTGGCTTGTGCGATCGCAGTTGTGGTTGTGCGATCGCACAGGTGTTCTAGGAGGCTTCTGGGATTTTTCTTGTGCGATCGCGGTTGATGTTGTGCGATCGCACAGAAGGATGCCTGGGCAGTGTATCATTTTAAACGGGATTCATGGGTCATTTCTCCCATTTTCTTTTGGTGTGGGGCGATTTTGAGGGGCTTCAAGAGAGGATTTTCTTCATGCATTGCTAGGCAAGCAATTTCTTTATGATTTTAAGATAAATACAAGGTTATTACATGGAGTTATACATGAAAAATTGTGGAAAAAATTGGGAAATCTTGAAGAAAACCTAGAAATTTGTATTTGGAATTTAACCATGAATTTGAGCATGTAATTTCGTGTAAATTGTATATTTGAACTAGTAAAACTATGGGCATAATTTGTCTTCGAAAAAATTCGGATTCCGGGCACGTGGAACTGGGGGCATTTTTGGTCATTTCACTAAGCGGGGTTGGGAAACTAAATAACTTGGAATTGTTGCAAATATTAGAGTATATTTTCATTGGCTTGCCGTTATTTGGATAGTTTAGGGGAGTTGTGCATCTGTTGGAGTCGTCGGAAGGGCTTGGAAGCCAGTTATGGAATTTCGGAGCAAGGTAAGTCTCCTTTCTAACTTTGTGAGGGGGAATTTTCCCCCTAGGGGAATTAATTAAGTATGTGCTATTATCTTCGAGGGCTACGTACGCACGAGGTGATGGGAGTCCGTGCGTAGCTAGTATTATTCCATGTCTGGGTAGTCTAGGACCCATTAGCATGCCTTACGTGTTGTACCTATGATCCTACCTATAATATTAAACTGCTAATATAATCGAAATCGTAATTGAATATCTAAAGAAGACTAGAGTTAATTTTCTTAATCATCTAGAAAGAGAATTGATTCCTCTGTGGATAATTGTATACCTGGTAGGGTTATTGTATGGAATATCATTAAACTTGGCAATGAGTTTCAAAACAAATATTTAAAAACTATAGCTCATGTTCCTTTAAGAAGAATTTTACCACTTTCCTGAGAAAGCTTTCTTGATAAAAATACGGATTTATTATGTGGATATGTGTACATACAGCACTTGAGTCGCATGTATGATTCGCGAGCAGGATAGCCTTATTATTTGTATGTATAACCGAGTCGCATGATCGATTCGCGAGGGGGGAAGATAGATGCATCTATGGTTCGATTCGTTCGACCCTCGACATTGCACAGTTATTACTGTTGGTCTGCGCCGTTCGATCCTCGGCATTGCTTGCGCATGATATTTACTGCGTAGTTGCTATGATTTTCGCCTGATTACTGGCCTGGGATTTTAAGGTGTCAATTGAAATGACAGAGATTTAAACTTATTGAAAATTTTTGAAGAAGTTGTTCCCTCCCGTTGATTAATTGGTATCTGATTAAATCACCCATGTTGATTAATTATTACTAATATGACGAAGGTATAAATTTTAAATGTGAACGAAGTGGATAATATTTATCCCTGATTTTATTAAATTTCCTATGATAATCATGCTTAGTGTCACACTTGAATATTCTATATTGACCTTTAGCAAGTGTCTAATTTGTTCCATCTCGTCACTACCTCTTTAAGGTTAGGCGGGCGACTTACTGAGTACACGTTGTTTTTGTACTCATGCTACAATTGTTGTGCATTTTATTGCACATGTACCTTCATAGCGTTGTGGCGGATTTGGAGACTTAGGCGAGCTGCATCATCCGGAGGCGATCCGCAGCTGACGGAGTCTACCTCATACCGTATTACATTATTTTATTTTCCCTTGTCCACTTGTATTTCGGACAAGCTTTGTAGAAATTGTAAAATTCTTAGAAATTGCTCATGTACTTGTGACGCCGGGTTCTAGGATGTGTTGGGATATAGTTGTTAAAATAGGACTATTAAACCATCGTATTTACTGAACAAATTTTATTTAGTTAATATGTAATAAAGTGAAAGGAAATGCTTTTCATAAATGTTAAAACCGAAAATTATTTCAATTTATTTAATGATTGGCTTGCCTGACAATGATGTCCGGCGCCATCACGACCTTATGGATTTTGGGTCGTGACAACATCGTATCAGAGCTCTAGGTTTCCTTAGGTCTCACGAGTCATGAGCAAGTCTAGTAGAGTGTTTCGGATCGGTACGGAGACGTCTGTAATCTTCGAGAGGCTACAGGGCTGTTAGGAGTACTTCCCTTCTTGATTCCTCATCGTGCTATTTGATTACTTTGAGGCTTATGCCTATGTTCATTCCTACTCAATCTTACGTGTCGCGAAGCTCTTGCTATGAATCAGGAAATTTGAGCAATTTAAATAGTGATACGGATGTAATTCGAGATGTTTCCATGTATATTTGGTTGGGACTGTTGTTAGGGCCCTGCAAAATAATAATATGTTAATTCAGCTCAGTAATTGTGTTTCTGAGAGCCTTAAGACTATGCTCAGGTAGTGATGATGCTTGCGATTGGTTATCGCGCGATGTCGATATGATGATAGAATGCTTGCTCGTATGTTGGGGGTGATGAATTGTTTGAAGGGAGGTCTTCTCAGAGTGTGATTTCGAGATTTCAGTATTTTAGATCCTGCAGAGGAAAGGCATTTGGATTATGAATGGTCCGATTGGGGTTGATAAAGTAGTAAGACTTGGTGTCTTCAAGTTGGGTGGGATATGCACCTGTGACACGAAGTCGTCATCATTGATCGAATGGAATGTGTTAATTTTGTCAGTTCTATGGTTTCTTCAGTTGCATGGGGTCAGAGTATTGAGAAGAAGTATTGAAGAATGCGGTTGGCAGAGACAATGAGGTGCAGTGGTTCAATACCGAATAAGTGTTGATAATGAAGGAAGCTAGAGAAAGATGATCTTCGGAGAGCTTGAAGTCATGGTGATCTGTTGGTTTGAGAGCTACAGAGAATGATCCTGAAGTGAGGCTAGGCGGTGGTTCCATTTCTAGGAGGCCAGGTATAAGAAGCGAAAGTCGAGCAGTCGCAAAGTGGGGGAGCGGCAGCATAGCTTGGAATTTGGAGATATTGTCGTGCATTGAATGGGTGTCCATGAGGAGCGGACGGACTAGTAAAGTTGGTAAATGAAGCGAGGCGTAGGATGGGGTATTGAAGTCGCAGAAAGCGTGCATTTCAGCGTCATTGGAAGGTGTCCACGGGTGATTTCCACATGTGGGTTATCTCCTGTGAATAGGTTAGCGGTGGCATGGTTGGCAGGTCTCTATGACAGGTTCTAGTGGCTATTCTGTAGGAGGCAGAATGTGTGAATGATGCTAGAGAATTTGAGTATTTAGGGAGTTCAAACAAGAGAATTTGGAAGAATTGGACGGATTGGTTTAGCAAGATCGTGTTAGCAAAGGAGAAAGGATCTCGGCAGGGTCTAGAATGGTGCAAGGAGTTGCTTTGGGCTAAGTGAGGGAGTCCCACCATCTGCAGCTGGGTTGCAGGATTGCGTTATCATAGGGTTGCGGATTGTCGGCGTGTTGGCAAGTTATTACAGCTAAGGGAAAGGAGTGGAATGGTGATTGTAGATGGGATTTGATAATGTGTGCAAAATTGGCCCTGTTAGGCCAGTGTTAGGCTTTGGAAGGTTCAGAAATTTGCTTAAGGCATAGGTGAGTTGTCAGGGTAGTGACTCAGTCACGTGCTTCAAGGAAAGGGTGTTCATGTGCTAGAAGAGCCTTGGAGTTGATTGTATTCGGGGCCAGTCAGAGTGGGTGACTCTCAATAGCGGTCCTAGTGAGTTGAAAAGTTAAGAACGTGATGTTTAAGGGTTTCAGGCAGCGGTATGATCGAGAATCGAGCTTTTGCAGAGTAATTTCTGAGAAAAAGGAGGATGGTTGGAATGTTCTATGATATGTTTCAGCATGCAGGATAGTATTGGAGGAGTGAGAGAAATAAACTCTGGATTGTAGAAAGATTATCAGGAGGGTATGAGACGGGCTGCGGGATTTAGGCAGCATAGTCTCGTGAATCAAGGTCACTCGGGATGAATGGGGGTTGAGTTTGCTATGAGTTGAAGGAAGTTTCTATTATTCCTGAGGAAATTGAAGATGATTAAAAGAAAATAGATTGACTTGCCATGGTTGAAATGGCATATTTACGGCAATGATCAGTTCCTTCGGTGTGATTAAGTTATGTATGTGGTTCGTGCTGGTGTGTGCGAGGCATGTCAGCGTCAAAATAGATTTTTTATTTGGAAGCATTCAAGTATTATGGCATGTTAGGTGTAGACGGGTCCCAGAAGGGTTGTGGTGGTATAGACTACTACTTAAGGATTTGCATGTTGGTGATTGTGGGAATTCACTCATGTGTTGAGATGGTACTCTTGAATTGAGTTAAGTAAAAGGTTTCTATATGATGAAGTGTTCACTCTATTGGTGGTTCAGAAGTTATGATGGAATTTTTGCGCTACCTCATATTGGCATGTTAGGTGTTGTAAGCAGTATGTAACTGGGAGTAAGAATCGAGATTACAGTTCGGTGTTAATAAGGATGTCATGAGCTCGGAAGAGCAAGAAAAAGTGATTTGAAAGTTCAAAATAAGCTGGTATTATCTTCAGTGTCACCTGATATTGATATTCGGTGGAAGAAGCTTTGTACCCTGGTCATGGGTTCTTGATTTGCTTTGCAGCGTTAGTATGGCCCGTGGTAGATGTGCAGACTTGTCGCCTTGTGTGGAAGGTTGTGGAAGCATGACCGCGAAAAGATTGTATAAGTGTGACATGTAGTCACTTGATGGATTGAAGATTTTGACTGAGTATAAAGGAGTGCTATATTGTTTATTTGAGAAGTTATGCCTAAAAGGCATTCAGTTCATTTGGTTGTGTATTGTGGGATGGTTGTCCCGGCTATCATGGTTGTTCTCGCGTATTATGAGAGAAAGTGGGTTAATATGGACCCAGGTGAGGCTATTAGCCTAGTTTGGTGAGACCAAGGTAGACTCGATGCTTGTGGATGGATTTAAATATGACATGGGCTCCATATGAGCCAGGCATGTTCATTTCAGTAGAGCGCTTTTTCATGAAAAGGTATTAGAATAGCAGATGTTGCTCCGTCTTCGTCAAATTCATGCGATATTGTAATTTGTGCCGCGTGAATTGTGAAACAGCTTGATAATTTCCTATGTGTTGAGGTCCCGCGTAGTGGGAATGTTATGTGAGCAGGATAGCTCTTGAGATCCTGAGTGTATATATATATATCTCGCACCTCAGTTGTGCTTGAGTTTTTGTAGCCTAAGGCTTTATCAGTCTCCCCATGATGGTATTATGCACTTAGCGTGCTTATGATCGATGTTCAGTAATTTGTAATAGTGAGTAAATCAACTCCGTATATATATATATATATATATATATATATACGGAGTTGATTTACTCACTATTACAAATTACTGAACATCGATCATAAGCACGCTAAGTGCATAATACCATCATGGGGAGACTGATAAAGCCTTAGGCTACAAAAACNTAGTATGATGATGAGTAAGGTTCCTATATTTATTCTTTATTATGTTCTACTTCCTATTTTCTGAGAAAAGTTCATATTAGCTGCGTGAGTTGAATAGCCCCTTCCTGCGTCGTTTCTTATTATCATGTTCGAGCTATGGCCTATTGGCACGATGTGGTATCATGTGAGGCTGTTGGTCATGTTTGGGGTGATTTGTTGTCTGAGCAGCTCATACTGGGTGAGACGAGATTATCGGATCAGGGATCAGTGCGATAAGGTTATGTGAAGTGTGTATTAAAGAACAAATACCATTATTCAGGTTTATAATGAGGTGATAATTCTAGTCAAGATGAGATATTCAATGATTTGTTAACTCTGCAGTTGGGTATGAAATTCTGCACATCTCCTCCGTTGTGGTAGTATCGTCATCATTATAGCAGGATGCATGTATATTTGTTATGAGGTGCATCGTGAGCACCAGATTCGTGAAATTTTGGCTATTAAGGTTCAGGGAGTGCCATTGTGGTCAGATGATGAGTTATGCGGTGCATGGTGCTGATTCAACAAAGGTATGCAGTCATGTTCTGGTATATCGTGTGGTAGTTGATACGGTGTTTATATATTGGAACTAGGCCTAGCAGAGAACTGCAAGTGTTGGAACTAGGTTTTGAGCTTATTATATGGATAAAAGAAGAAATCTTCAGATTTGATCAAGCTAATGTGCTCAACTGGGTTGTGGTAGAACGAGAAGGTACTCGAGGTGTTAAACAGTGTTTTATAACTCCATAGAAGTTCTTAGCACGTTCGAGGACGAACGTGTGCTTAAGTGGGGGAGAATGTAACGACCCGACCAGTCATTTTGAGCTCTAGCGCGTCGTTCAGCGGTTTGAGGCCGTGAGCAGCTCCATTTATGGTATTATGACTTGTAGGTGTGGTCGGAATATTATTTCGGAAAGTTTAGAGTTGATTTGGAAAGAAAATTCTCATTTCAGAAGCCTTAAGTTGGAAGAATCAACTAAGAATGGAATTTTGAGTAAACGACCTCCAAATCAGGATTTGAAGGTTCCAACAGGTTCGTATGATGATTTCGGACTTGGGGATGTTCGGATCGGGTTTTGGGTAATCCGGGAGCGTTTCGGCGTATAATATGGAAGTCAACATTTTTGAAGGAATTTCCTAAGTTTGGCTTGAAGCGCATTTTAGTGATGTTGATGTTCGTTTGGGATTCCAAGTCTAGGAATATCTTCATATGGTGATTATGGAGTTGGGAGCGCGATCGGAAGTGAATTCGGATGTCCGGAGGTCATTTTGAAGTCATTTGGCTAAAGATAGAAATTTGAAGGTTTTCGAGAAATCCGACCGGAAGTGAAAATCTTGATATCAGGGTCGGAATGCGATTCTGGAAGTTGGAGCAGGTCTGTAATGTCAAATATGACTGGTGTGCAAAATTTGAGATCAATCGGACATGATTTGATAGGTTTCGGCATCGAATGTGGAAGTTTGAAAGTTCTAAGTTCATTAAGCTTGAATCGGGCTGCAATTGATGATTTCGATGTTGTTTGAGATGATTTCAAGGCTCGACTAAGTCCGTGTGAGGTTATGCGAATGAGTCGTGTGATTGGACGGGGTTTCGAGGGCCTCGGGTGTGTTTCGGGGTGATTTTGGGTTCTTTTCAAGTGTTTTTGTGATGTTGTTTTTCTGGTGTTTTGGGTATTCAGTGCGATCGCAGCCCTAGTGGTGCAATCGGGGAGAAGGAATTAGAGAGGCTGGTAATTTGGCTTGTGCGATCGCTCTTGGATGTATGCAATCGCACAGAGGAGGATTTTTGGGGCTGTTGCACTTCGTCTATGCGATCGCAGCTCTTGTTGTGCGATCGCACAGAGGAAAAATATGAGGCTTCAGGTTTTGGCTTATGTGATCGCAGTTGTGGCTGTGCGATCGCACAGGGTGTTCAGAGAGGCTTCTAGTATTTTTCTTGTGCGATCGCGGTTGATGTTGTGCGATCGCACAGAAGGATGCCTGGGAAGTGTATCATTTTTAACGTGATTCTTAGCTCATTTCTCCCATTTTCTTTTGGTGTGGGGCGATTTTGAGAGGCTTCAAGAGAGGATTTTCTTCATGCATTGCTAGGTAAGCAATTTATTTATGTTTTTTAAGATAAATACAAGGTTATTACATGGAATTATACATGAAAAATTATGGAAAAAAATGGGAAATCTTGAAGAAAACCTAGAAATTTATATTTGGATTTTAACCACGAATTTGAGCATGGAATTTAGTGTAAATTGTATGTTTGAACTAGTAAAGCTAGGGGTAGGATTTATCTTCGAGAAATTTCGGATTCCGGGCACGTGGGCCCGAGGGAATTTGGGTCATTTCACTAAGGGGGTTGGGAAATTAAATAACTTGGAATTGCAAGTATTAGAGTATATTTTCATTGGTTTGCCATTATTTGGATAGTTTTGGGGCGTTGCGCGTCCGTTGGAGTCGTCGAAAGGGCTTGGAAGCCGGTTATGGAATTTCGGAGCGAGGTAAATCTCCTTTCTACCTTTGTGAGGGGCAATTTTCCCCCTAGGTGAATTAATTAAGTATGTGCTATTATATTCAGGGGATACGTACACACGAGGTGATGGGAGTCCGTGCGTAGCTACTATTATGCCATGTCCGGGTAGTCTAGGACCCACTAGCATGCCTTATGTGTTGTACCTGTGATCCTGCCTGTAATATTAAACTGCTAATATAATCGAAATCGTGATTGAATATCTAAAGAAGACTAGAGTTCATTTTCTTAATCATCTAGAAAGAGAATTGATTCCACTGTGGATAATTGTATACCTGGTAGGGTTATATTATGGAATATCATTAAAGTTGACAATGAGTTCCAAAACAAAGATTTAAAAACTATAGCTCATGTTCCTTTAAGAAGAATTTTACCACTTTCCTGAGAAAAATGCTTTCTTGATAAAAATGCGGATTTATTATGTGGATATGTGTGCATATGAGCACCTGAGTCGCATGTATGATTCACGAGCAGGCTAGCCTTATTATTTGCATGTATAACCGCGTCGATGGTCGTTTCGCGAGCGGGGAAGATAGATGCATCTATGGTTCGAGCCGTTCGACCCTCGGTAGTGCACATTTATTATTGTTGGTCCGCTCCGTTTGACCCTCGGCATTGCTTGCGCATGATATTTATTGCGTAGTTGCTATGATTTTTGCCTGATTACTGGCCTAGGATTTTAAGTTGTCAATTGAAATAACAGAGATTTAAAGTTATTGAAAATATTGGAAGAAGTTGTTCCCTCCCGTTGATTAATTGGTATTTGATTAAATCACCCATGTTGAGTAATTGTTACTAATATGACGAAGATATAAAGTGTTAAATGTGAACGGAGTTGATAATATTTATCCCTGATTTATAAATTGCCTATGATAACCATGCTTAGCGTCACACTTGAATATTCTAAACTAACCTTTAGTAAGTGTCTAATTTGACCTCTCGTCACTACCTCTCTGAGGTTAGGCGGGCGACATACTGAGTACACGTTGTTTATGTACTCATGCTACACTTGTTGTGCATTTTATTGCACAGGTACCTTCATAGCGATATGGCGGATATTGAGACTTAGGTGAGCTGCATCAAACGGAGGAGATCCTCAATTGACGGAGTCTCCGTCATATTGTATTACATTATTTTATTTTCCCTTGTCCACTTGTATTTCGGACATGCTTTGTAGAAATTGTAAAATTCTTAGAAATTGCTCATGTACTTGTGACACCAGGTTCTAGGATGTGTTGGGATATATTTGTTAAAATAGGACTATTTAAACCATTGTATTTACTGAACATATTTTATTTAGTTATATGTAGTAAAGTGAAAGGAAATTCTTTTCATAAATGTTAAAATCGGAAATTATTTCAATTTATTTAATGATTGGTTTGCCTGACAATGATGTCCGACGCCATCTCGACCTTATGGATTTTGGGTCGTGACAACCTGATCAAACCTGAAGACATCCTCCTTATCCATACAATCAGCTAAGAACCCAATTCCAATACTTGAAATTCTCGGCCAGGCCTAGTTCCAATATATAAACACCGTATCAACTACCATACAATATACCTAGAATATGACTTCATACCTTTGCTGAATCAGCACCATGCACCGCATAACTCATCATCTAACCACAATGACACTCCCTGAACCTTAATAGCCAAAATTTCCCGAATCTGATGCTCCCAATGCACCTTATGATATATATACACATCTTGCTATAATGCTAGCGATACCACCACAACGGAGGAGATATGTAGAAATTTCTAACCAATTGCAGAGTTAACCAAACATTGAATCATTCCTCTTGACTAAGACCATCATCTCATTACAAACCAATAAGGGTAATTGTCATTTAATGTATTTCACATAATCTTATCGCACTTGATCCCTGATCCAATAATCTCGTCTTTCCCTATATGAGATGTTCAAACAACCAATCACCCCAGACATGACCGACAGTCTCACACGATGCACAATGCGCCAATAGGCCACAATTCGAACACGATACATTAAGAAATGACTCAGGAAAAGACTACTCAACTCACGGAACTTATTATGAAATCTTCCCAGAAAATAGAAAGTAAAAACACAGAAAATAGATATAGGGGACCGTACTCAACATCACATTATTGCGGCATGCAACCCGATCCAAATAACATACCCGTGGCGGTGTGCCACCCGATCCCATCATAAAATTCACATAAGGATTTATACACGGAGCTGAATTGCTCATTATTACAAAAATCGAACATCGGTCGCAAGCACGCTAAGTGCACAATACCATCCTGGGGAGACTGATAAAGCCATACGCTACAAAACTTAAGTACGACTGAGGTGCGATATATATAATCTGAATCTCAAGAGCTCTCCTGCTCGCATAACATCATCACTACACAGAGACTCAACACATAGGGATCTATCAAGCCATTTCACAACTCACACGGCACAATCACAACATTACATGAATTGGACGAAGACGGAACAACATCTGATATTCCAACACCCCTCTTTGAGGAGCGCCATACTGAAATGAACACATCTAACTCACATGAAGTCTGTAATCTTGTTTTAATCCATTCACACACTTCAAGTCGATTCTACTTGCACTGAACTAGGCTAATATCTTGACCTAGGTCCATAATAACCCACTTCTTCTCGTAATACATAAGAACAACCATCAAGGCCGAGACAAACACCCCACAATCCACAACCGAATGAACTGAATGCCTTCCAGGCATAAATTCTCAAATAAGCAACATTGCACTTCCTTATACTTGGTCTAAATATTCAACCAATCAGGTGACTACATGTCACACTTATACAATCTTCTCGTGGTTACGCTCCCACGACCTTCCACACCAGGTAACAAGTCCGCACATCCATAACACCGACCACACTAATACTGAAAACCCATCAAGAACCCATGACCAGGATACAAAGCCTTTTTCATCGAACACCAATCTCAGGTGACACTGAAGACAATACCAGCTCACTCTAACATTCAAGCCCCTTTTTCTAGCTCATCCGAGCTCATGACATCCCTTTTAACACCGAGCCGCAATCTCGGTCCTTACTTTCAGTTCCCTACTGCTCACTGCACCTGACATGCCAATATGAAATGGCGCAAGAATTCCATCATAACTCCTGAACCATTATTAGGGTGAACCTTCAACACATAGAAACCTCTTGCTTTCCTCAATTCAAGAGAACAATAACTCACTCAAGTGAATTCTCACAATCACCCAACATGCAAATCCTTAAGTAGTGGTCTGAACCACCGTAAACCTTCCGGGATCCGCCTACACCTGACAAGCCATATCACTTGAATTCTCCCACATGAAATCCATTACGACGGTCGTCAAGCCCCGCACGTACCTACACAAACCATACACATAACTCAACCACACCAAAGGAATTGATCACTGCCTTAAGTGCCATTTCAACCATGGCTAACCAATCCATCTTCTCTCTAATTATATTTAATTGCCTCAGAAATAATAGTAACCCCATTCAAATCATAACAAACTCAACCCTCACTCATCCCGAGTGGCCTTGATTCAAACGACCATTCTGTCTCAATCTTACAACCCGTCTCATACCCTTATGATAATCTTCCTACACCCTAGAGTTTACTTCTCTCACTCTCCCAATACTTGCGTGCACGCTGAATCATATCATAGAACAACTCAACCATCTTCCATTTTCTTAGAAATTATACTGCAAAAGCTCGACTATTAATCATACTGCTGCCTGAAACCCTAAAACACCGCATTCTTAACTTCGAATTTAGAACCACTATTGAGAGTCACCCACTCTGACTGGCCCCGAACACAATAAACTCCAAGGCTCTTCTAGCACATGAACATGCTCTCAATGAAGTACCTGACTAAGTCACTACATTTACAACTCGCCTATGCCTTAAGCATAAATTCTGAATCTTCCAAAGCCTAACCCTGGTCCAACAGGGCCAACTTTTGCACACATTCATCATTTTACTCCTTTCCTTTAGCTGTAATAACTTTCCAACACGCCGACAATCCGCAACCCCGTGATAACACAATCGTACAACCCAACTGCGGGTGGTGGAACTCCCCCACTTAGCCCGAAGCTACTCCTTGCACCACCCTAGACCCTGCTGAGATCTTTTCCCCTTTGTTTACATGATCTTACTTAATCAATCTGTCCAATTCTTCCAAATCCTCTTGTTAGCACTCCCTAAATACTCAAATTCTCTAGCATCATTCACACATTCTGCCTCCTACCGATTAGCCACTAGAATCCCTCATAGAAACTTGCCAACCACATAACCGTTAACCTACTCACAGGAGATATCCCACCTGTGGAAATCACCAACTGACACCTTCCAACGACGCCGTACTGCACACCCTCTACAACATCAATATCCCATCCTAAGCATGTTCTCATTCACCAACTTTACCAGACCGTCCGCTCCTCATGGAAATATACTAAATGCGCTACAATATCCTCTAATTCACCACTATGCTGCCGCTCTCCCACTTGTTAAACTCATTCCTTTTAACAACTACCTGACTTCCGTTCCTTACACCTAGCCTTTTATAAAGGGAACTACCCCCTGGAACTTTTCAGATACATTCCTTCATTGTATGCTGCCCAATTGTTGCCTCAATTCAACATCATTCTCTATAGCTCTTAAACCAGCAGATCACCACGACTTCAAACTCTCAGGAAGATCATCTATCTCGAGTTGCCTTCATTATCAACGCTCATCCAGTACTGAAACACCGCGCCTCACGCTCTCTGGCAGCTGCTTCTTCAATACTTCTTCATAATACTCTGACCCCATGCAACCGAAGAAACCATAGCACCGACAAACTTAACATATTCCATTCGATCAATGACGACGACATCACATCACAGGTGCATATCCCACCTCACTTAAAAACACCAAGTCTTACTGCTTTATCAATAAAAAACCGGACCATTTATAGTCCAAATGCCTTTCCTCTGCCGGAACTAAACCGTTGAAATCTCAAAATCACACCCTGAGAAGACCTCCCTTCAAGCCATTCATCACCCCCCAACATATGGACAACCATTCTATCATCATATCGACATCGCGCGATAACCAATCATAAACATCATCACAACCTGAGCATAACCTCAAGTCCTCGGAATCACAGATTCTGGCTGAAACAACATATTACCCTTCCGCATAGCAACGACAATTGCCTCAATCAACTTTGTAGGGAGAAACATCTCGCACCACATCCATAGCACCATTTCAAACGGTCCGCTCCAATCTCGTCGTGGCGTACGGTCCAATATTCCATTTTTTGATAAAATACATCCCAAACACATCCCAGAACCCAGTGACACAAGTACATGAGCAATTTCTAAGAATTTTACAAATTCTGCAAAACTTGTTTGAATACAAATAGGACAAGGAAGAAACATGAGAGCACATTACATAGAGGAAGACTCTGACGACTGCAGGTCATCTCTGAATGATGCATCTCGTCTAAGTCTCCAAGTCAGCCATATTTCTATGAAGGTACCTATGCAACAAAATGCACAGCAAGCGTAGCATGGGTACGAAAACAACGTGTACTTAGTAAGTATCCCGCCTAACCTCGAAGAGGTAGTGACGAGAGGTCGACTTGACACTCACTAAGGTCCAACAAAATTAATTTAACAAGATAT
This sequence comes from Nicotiana paniculata, assembly GCA_005239505.1. Lineage (NCBI taxonomy): Eukaryota > Viridiplantae > Streptophyta > Magnoliopsida > Solanales > Solanaceae > Nicotiana > Nicotiana paniculata. Next base: position 73,094 of record ML367499.1, read on the forward strand.
GATATAAGTAATAGGCATACGAGGACGATAAAACAGTAAACATTAAAGATAATTGTAATTCAAATAAATACTGAAAGTAAATAAACAATTACTCCATCATTTTCCCCCAAATATCTTAAATAAACAATTACTACTTCATTTTCCCCCAAAATATCTTAAATGAACAATTACCACTTCATTTTCCCCAAATATCTTGTCACTTTAAAATCCATGAAATCATTAACAATTTAACATGCGCATACGGAATAAGGACAACCAGCCTGAGCCATCATATTAATCATATTTGTACACTGTAGAGGGTCAAACGGCCCGAACCATAATTACATTTTCCAATCTCGTCGTGGCGTACGGCCCGCTCCCATGAGAGTGGGGGAAATAACACTCCGCCCGCGGAATGTAAATTGCGAAGCGGTTACATGCACACACAATATTAACCATAATGTATCTTTCAATCTCGCTGTGGCATACGGCCTGCTCCAATGAGAGTGGGGGACATAACACTCCGCTCGCGGAATGTAAATTATGAAGCGGGCACACACAGTCATGCACAATCAACAGTCCACCCCGACTACATCAGGAAAATAAATTCTCAAGCAAATGACAAATTTCTCTTTTAAAAGTCACAAAAATAGTATTTAAATATGTTCTCAAAATTCATTTGCCAGGTTTAATAATATTCAATTATATAATCTTATCAGGAATAGAATTATCCACGGAGGAGTCAATTCTCTTTTTTTTTAATGATTAAGAAAGGTACACTGTAGCCTTCTTAGGAAATAAATTACAAATTCAATAGCATTACCAGTCTAATATTATTGGCAGGATCACATGTACCACACGTAAGGCATGCTAGTGGGTCCTAGACTACCCGTACATAAGCATAATAGTAGCTACGCACGGATCCTCATCACTTCGTGCGAACGTAGCCCCCACAAATAGTAACACATATTCATTTAATTCACCTATGAGGACAATTCCCCCTCACAAGTTTAGAAAGGAGACTTACCTCGCTCCGAAATTCCATAACCGGCTTCCAAGCCCTTCCGACGACTCCAATGGACGCACAACACCCCAAAACTATCCAAATAACGACAAATCAATGAAAATATACTCTAATATTTGCTGCTCAAATTATATAAATTCCCGACTCCGCTCAAGGAATTGACCAAAATTCCCTCGGGCCCACATGCCCGGATTTTGAAATTTCTCGAAGATAAACTCTACCCATAGATTTACTAGTTCAAATATACAATTTACTCAAATATTCATGCTCAATTCGTGGCTAAAATCCAAATTATCAAATTTCTAGGTCTTCCCTTAATATCCCAATTTTATACAAATCCTCATGTCTAATTCCATGTAAGATCACATATTTAGCTTAGGAATTGGAATGAATCACTTACCTAGTAATGCATGATGAAAATCCCTTCTTGAAGCTCCTCCAAACCGCCCACACCAAATGAAATAATGAAGAAATGGCCAAAAATCCCGTTCTAAAACATTCTGCCCAGGCCTCATTTCCGCACATGTGATCCATACATAGCACTTTGATCCCGCAGGTGCGCCCAAACTCCCGCACACGCGGCTTCCTCAGCTCCAGCCAAAACTCGCACATGCGCCCCATTGTCCGCATATGCACCTTCACAGGTGCGGAAATTGCAGCACCTGCGCTCCCAGCCAAGCCAGAAAAATCTCGCGCCTGCGCCCAAAGACTCACAGGTGCGGTCGCACCAGACACCAGCAATCTCAGCACTTCTTCAAACTTCAAACTTGATTCATTAACCGCCCGGAATCCACCCGAGGCCCCCGGGACCCCGTCCAATTACACCAACCTATTCCAAAACATAATGCCGACTTGCTCGAGGCCACATATCACATCAAACGACGCCGAAATCACGAATCGCACTAAACTTCAAACTTTATGAACTTGAAATTTCCAACTTCTACATCCAATTTCGAAACCTATCAAATCACAACCGATTGACCCCAAATTTTGCACACAAGTCATATTCGACATTACAGACCTGCTCCAACTTTCGAAATTGCATTCCGACCCCGATATCAAAATTTCCACTTCCAGGCAGATTTTCTCAAAAACCTTCAAATTTCTATCTTTAGCCAAATGACTTCAAAATGACCTACGGACATCCGAATTCACTTCCGATCGCGCTCCCAACTCTAGAATCACCATACGGAGCTATTCCCAGGCTCGGAATCCCAAACGTACATCAATAACATTGAAATACTCCAAACTTAGGAAATTTCTTCAAAAATACTGACCTCCACAACATATGTCGAAACGCTCCCCGGTTATCCATAGCCTGATCCGGACATACGCCCAAGTCCAAAATAATCATACGAACCTGCATGAACTTTCAAATCCTGGTTCAGAGCTCGTTACTCCAAATTCCAATCTTAGTCGATTCTTCCAACTTAAGGCTTTTGAGATGAGAATTTTCTTTCCAATTTGACCCCGAACTTCCCGAAATTCAACTCCCACCACGCCCACGAGTCATAATACCTGAAATGGAGCTACTCATGACTTCAAACCGCTAAACGACGCGCAAGAGCTCAAAACGACCAGTCGGGTCGTTACACCGGGACCCCATCCAATTACACCAACCTGTTCCAGAACATAACGCGGACTTGCTCGAGGCCTCAAATAACATCCAAAACAACGAGTCGCACTAATATTCAAACTTTATGAACTTGAAATTTCAAGCTTCCACCTCTGATGCCGAAACACGTCAAATCACCTCTGATTGACCCCAAACTTTGCACACAAGTCATATTCGACATTACGGACCTGCTCCAACTTCCGGAATAGCATTCTAACCTCGCTATCAAAATTTCAACTTCCGGTCAGATTTGTCAAAAACCTTCAAATTTCTATCTTTAGCCAAATGACTTCAAAATGACCTACGGACATCCGAATTCACTTCCGATTGCGCTCCTAACTCCAGAATCACCATACAAATCTATTCCCAGGCTCGGAATCCCAAACGGACATCAATATCACTGAAATGCGCTTCAAGCCAAACTTAGGAAATATCTTCAATATTGTTGACTTCCACAATATACACTGAAATGCTCCCGGTTATCCAAAGCCCGATCCGGACATACGCCCAAGTCCAAAATCATCTTACGAACCTGCAGGAACCTTCAAATCCTTATTCGGAGGGCATTTACTTAGAATTCCAATCTTAGTCAATTTTTTCAACTTAATGCTTCTGAAATGATAATTTTTCCTTCCAATTTGACTCCGAACTTCCCGAAATTAAATTCCGACCACACCTACAAGTCATAACACCTGAAACGGAGCTGCTCATGAGCTCAAACCGCTGAACGATGCGCTAGAACTCAAAACAATCGGTCAGGTCGTTACATTCTCCCCCACTTGAACAGATGTTCATCCTCGAACGTGCCAATAACTGCTCTGGTGTTATCTAAATTCACTGGTTAACACTTCACGCACCTGCCTGTGCTACCACAACCCAGCTGAGTACATTAGCTTGATCAAATATGAAGATTTCTTCTTTTATCCATATAATAGGTTGAGAATCCAGTTCCAACACCTGAAATTTCTCTGCCACGCCTAGTTCCAATATATAAACACCGTATCAACTACCACACGATCTACCAGAACAAGACTACGTACCTTTGCTGAATTAGCACCATGCACCGCATAATTCATCATCTGACCACAATGACACTCCCT
>ML367501.1:0-35655 GCA_005239505.1 Nicotiana paniculata
ACTCTCTCTCAAGTAGATACATACTAAATAGGCACATCTAATTGATGGCCATTCAATTAACTAAAATAAGAACGTAGTTGAACACATAAAGAATAATCAATCAAAATATATTAATATCACAAGAAATTCATCCCCAACGTGTTCTACCAAAACCCTAGATTAAAAACTTAGCTACTCATGTTTAGAAGAAACAAAACTAAAAGAAATTTCATAATTGAAATATAAAGTAAGAAATACTAGATGTAGAACTCAATGTTCTTGCACTTCNAGAGTCTATTTATAGGTTTAGGGTGAACCCTAACCGTGTAGGAGATGTCTATTGCACTTGGGAAACACTTAAACCCGTCAAAACTCGATTTCTGGCCCAACTGGGGACCCTGGCGTTATGAGGCTAACGCCTGGCTAACGCCACGCTAGGGCTGGCGTTTCAGCCCTAACGCCTGGCTAACGCCAGGGTAGGGCTCGCGTTTCAGCCCTAACGCCTGGCTAACGCCAGGTAGGGTCAGGTTGTTTGGCTCTGTCGCCCGGCTATCGCCCGGGTGTCTCCTTTCGCGTATTTTTCGACGTATTTGCATCCCTTTAGCTCCGTTTCCATCTCCACTTCACCTACACATTAAATAAACTCCATTAAGCACATAACAAGTGTATTTTTATCATTAATGCGCATAAAATGTAAGGTATATCACATGTTAAACTATGCAATTTAGTCTCGCATAAAAAACGCACAATTTAAATCAAAGAAAACCCTTTACAATTTTTAAACACCAAACCGAAACAAATAGAAACCTTGTACACCATGATAATCCGAATAAGCAGTACTACACAGCGAGACTAATCTAGAATTTACAACTAGAAGGTAAAAATAACCCAACTTGCAAATAGTAGGAGATCATGAAACTATGGAAAAAACTAATATCATTAACAGGAGGGAACAATGACTAATAAGTAGAAATTAGGCATGGGAACACATTTAGAGCATATAACAACTAAGACATGGAAATATATAATATAAGAAGAACGGGAAAACAGGGAAAATAGATAATTCGGCGGCGCATAAGCACTCGTCACCTCACATATACGCCGCTATCATGAAATTCACATAAAAAAGAGCCCGAGGGTTCCTAATTTCCTCAAGTCAAGGTTAGACACAATACTTACCTCGCTCCAAAGACCGCTCACTGCTCAACCACAACTTTGCCTCTGGACCAATAGAATCTAGCAAATTACCAAGCAAACGATTCAAATTAAGCCTTAGGAACTACCCACGATTGCAAAGAATTCAATTTAGGCCATTTTTGAAAAAAGGCAACAAAAATCAACCCTCGGGCTCGCTTGGTCCACTCCCGAAGTTCGGACAAAACCCGATTACCCGTTCACCCCTGAGCCCGGTTATGTAATTTGTTTTGGAATCTGACCTCAATTTGAGGTCTAAATTCCCAATTTACCAAATCCCTAATTTCTACCCAAAAATCTCCAATTCCACCATGAAAACTCTAGATTTTAGGTTGAAAACTTGTGAAATGTAATGAAAGATTGAAAGGAAATAGTATATAATCACTTACCAATGATTCGGGGAAGAAAGAGTTTGGGTAAAATCGCCTCTAAGGATTTCAGTGTTGAAAATTTGAAGAATGAACCAAAAATCCCGTCTAAGTCATATTTGATCAGTTGCAGATGTCGCATTTGCGACCAGGGGTTCGCAAATGCGAGCCCCGCAAATGCGAAGATGATCACACCCCTGCTTTCTTCGCAAATGCGAAGAATAATTCACAAATGTGAACTCTGATCCATCCGCAAATGCGACCCATTGATCGCATTTACGATTACTCCCTACCCAGCTCCCACTTCGCAAATGCGAAGTTTTGTTCGCAAATGTGAACTCTGGCCTCCCCAGCTACTCTTCGCAAATGCGATGAGTAGATTGCAAATGCGAACCCAACAGTGGTCGCAAATGCGATGATTGACCTCGCAATTGCGAGATCTGAGGCTTGCAACAAAAACTGAAGCACACCAGCAATGTTCTAAGTCTAATTCACTTCGTAGCCTGTCCAAAACTCACCCGAGCCCTCGGGGCTCTAAACCAACTATGCACACAAGTCTAAAAATATCATACGAACTTGATCGCACGATCAAATCACCAAATTAACACCTAGAACTACGAATTGAACACCAAATCAAATGAAATTTTCAAGTAAATTTTGAAACTTCTATTTTCACAACCGGACGTCTTAATCACGTCAAACCAACTCCGTTTCTCACCAAATTTGACAGACAAGTCATAAATATAGTATTAGACCTGTATCGGACTCCGGAACCAAAATACGAACCCGATCTTCAAAACTAAAACACTGGTCAACCATTTCCAATTCATTAAGCCTTAAAATTTTAAATTTCTATAAAATGCGATAACTCGGGCTAGGGACTTTCAAATTCGATTCCAGGCATACGCCCAAGTCCCAAATTACGATACGGACCCATTGAGACTGCCAAAACATGAATCCAGGTCTGTTTGCTCAAAATATTGACCGAAGTCAACTCAAGTGGATTTTTAGGCAAAATTTCATATTTTTCTCGGTTTTTTCACATAAAAGCTTTCCGGAAAGACGCTTGGACTGCAGACGCAAATCGAGTAAGGTGAAAACAAGATATTTAAGGATTCAGATCACAAAATTAGATTTTAAAACTTAAGATGACCTATCCGGTCATCACACTCATATACACTTCAATACAATAAAGTTATTTTAAAAAATTTATATTGATAGATAAGGGATACATGTGCGACGCACGTTTTCAGAAACTAGTTCTGTTAAAATGCAGCAAAGCTTTATGTCTTATCATTCTTCCATCATTTACCTATCCCTTATCTTTGAAAATCTCGTTTGAACATTAAAAAAAGCACTTTTTGAAGGTAAGCTGAAAAATGTATTAAAATTAAACTACAGTATTTCACTTGAAGCAAATTATAATTTTGCGAGGGAAACAAGTTTTATATTTTACTATTTTTTTCGAACTTAATTTTTTTTTCTTCAAATAATCATCCCGCTGTGTGACCAAATACTTTAAAAAAGTTTGAAAAAAGGAAAAAAAATTCTTATGAACATAAAACAAATACCCTGCATCAAATTTGTTCTTACGAACATAAAACAAACTACATCAGCAATAGAATTCATAACCAACTTGTTCATATTCTTTGTAGTCTATCTTGGGCATAAATTTGCAGAAGTGTAGTAACATAAAACAAACTACCTTGCATCAAAACATTCAAGAGAAAACAAAAAACAAAAAAAAAGCCAAACCCTTTTTCTTCTTTTTTTATTATCTTTTAAAGGAAAAAAAAAAAAAAATGTTACCTCACCANAAAAAAAATGCTGTAAGGACAAAAAGGTAAATTCCGTAAACAAAGTCCAAACCCCCCCGGCCCAACCAAGTGACAGTTAGTTAATATTTAATACTATTGAATCAACTCCACATTTACTAAAGGAAAAAGAAAAAAAAAACCAAGATACAGTACCTTTTTTTTATCTAATTAAAACCAAAAGCCCGTGAAGAGGATTTAATAGAGACTTTGGTATCCGCTGGGTAGGAATGAGTTAGAGAGAGAGAGAGTCAGATAGACTTTCCAAGTGTTTAGAGAGAGAATAAAAAAGAAGTGAGTTATACAGAGCTAAAAAAGGAAGAAGATCTATGGTGAGTCTTTTGAATACTTTGTTTCCTTAGGTAGCAGAGTGTATTTTATCTAATTTTTTTGTTGAAACTTCCATGATATAGACTTTTACCCAGAAAATTTCTTTCAAAATTTCCGGGTTTTCAGCTAAGTAACATTTGTTTAAAAACATTGCTGCTTAATTTGTGTGTACCGACAGTTTTTTGTTTAAAGTAAAGCATTAAACATAATTTTGTATGTGCGAGACCGGATTAGCCTAAGTGTGACACTTATGAACTATTTAGGAAATTTCATTTCCTTGTATATATCTCTGTTTGTCTCTTTTTCCTGTTGATGGGGCTAGAAAAAATCAAATCTTTTATCTTTCCTGTTATTGTTTTCTTACCAGGTAGCAAAAATTGAATTTCCCCCCTTTTTTGGGCCGTTGTTTCAGGTCAAAAAATGAACTTTTTGCATCTTCTGCTCTTCTTTTTTGCCGTTGGTTTAATGGATGGTCTGTTGCTATAAACTTATAAAGGAGTTTGTATTACCCCCTCCCCCTCCCTAGCAGATTAGAAAATGAGAGAGAAATGTAGCTGATACAAGATTCAACATGGCAAACTAATGGAATTTTTTAAATAAAAATAAAGTTTCTGTTTTTATTAGTGGGGTGTTTGGGGGGGGGGGGGAGGTGGAGGTGTTAAAATTCTTTTAAGATTTAACTTTTTATGAATGATGAAGAGGGTCTTGTAGTCTTGTTTCCTAATGTAATTTTACCAAGTAGGAAAGAGGCCTCCAGTAAACTTTCTAGTTTTGGACTACTTTAAGAGCCTTCTTTTGCAGGAATCTTCTTTTCTTGCTTTGTACTTTTCCTCATCTACCTCTGGCCACCTCTTTTATTTTCTTTGTGATTAAGGTATGCAGAATAGTTTGAATTGATACCCTACTCCCCTCTCCAGGTATTTATTGTGCACGGATGTTGGGGATTTGAGTTCATCACTCCAAAAGATTCACATATAAAAGGTAACCTGTGAAGCCTTGCTCTGGTCCAGTAAATGTCTTTCCGCAGTATCGCTCGTGATATTAGGGATAGTATTGGGAGCTTATCTAGGCGGAGTTTCGAGGTTAGGCTGTCTGGTCATAACAGAGGGAAGTCTCAGAGTGCTGTCCATGAGTTGCATGACCAGCCTATAGTCATTCAAAGCAGTTGTTGGGCAAGCCTCCCACCAGAGTTACTTCGTGATGTAATTAAAAGACTGGAGGCCAGTGAGAGTACGTGGCCTGCTCGTAAACATGTTGTTGCATGTGCAGCTGTTTGCCGCTCATGGAGGGAAATGTGCAGAGAAATTGTTCAGCGTCCTGAATTGTGTGGAAAGTTGACCTTTCCCATCTCTCTTAAGCAGGTGATTATCATTCTTTAGTTTTCCCCTGTCTCTCTATTGTTTTGGACTAGGTTTAAAGTGGAAAATGAGAGCTATATTATTGTTGATGTTTGTTATCCAATTCCCTTTTGCAGCCTGGGTTTCGAGATGGAACCATCCAGTGCTTTATCCGAAGAGACAAAGCTAATACAACTTACCAACTTTTCCTTTGCCTTAGCCCTGGTGAGTTTGTCTTACTCGCTTATGCAGTCTGACATGTAGTCTAATTTAGATCTTTTGCTCATATGTGAAGCTTCATATGTTTCCACCGTTATTTGATGTCTCCCTTTCTTGCATTTGATCCTTTAGGATTTAAAAGTTTTTTTTTTCTTTCTAAATCATGGATTAGATTGGATTCATTTCTGTGGGTTGCCAGAAGAATCATCTTACTCTGTACGTAATCCACCAAGATTATGCAAAAGTCCCTTGTTTCACAGAGTGAAAGATGGAATCAGGTTTGTGGAGGTGTCTCACTAACAAATGAGGGGTTGATTTTTGTGCATAGATATTTGTATGCTTAGGCGAACTTCACAGATATTGACAGAAAATTCAGATGATGATTCACAAAAGGATGTTTATTTCTCCTTTTGTGGACTGTTTGAAGAGCATGAAGTTTTGATTCTGGTTAGGTGGGGTTCTTCTTTTTTTTCTTTTGGTAATCACTTCCTAGTGTGTAATGTCATGGCTGTAGGAGTTACAGTTCCGCATTTTCATCAATACATACTTTGTCGATGGTGGAAAAGGATTCTTAGTTAATGGTTCAGAACCATGACTGAGGCTTCTCGATATTTCCCTTCTAAGTTTATACAAACTGAGATTACCTTGTTTTCATCAAAAACCCGGCATCCTGATGTTTTTTTCCATTCTGTTTTTCATCAGCCTTGCTTGTAGAAAATGGCAAGTTTCTTCTTTCTGCGAAGCGTAATCGGAGAACCACTTGTACAGAGTACGTCATCTCTATGAATGCAGATAACATATCAAGGTCAAGCAGTTCTTATATTGGAAAACTGAGGTAATGCTTCAAGAGAGTTCAAATCCTTAAATTTCTTTAGTTTTGTTGTCAAACGGGATCGTGATTGGCTAAAGGAATGTTATCATGAATATTTAAAATGGCTCACGAAATGTACAAGGTAGAAAATGTGGAATGATGAATAGAATCTCCAAGGTTCTATCCAAAGAAAGAGAGGGTTATATGATTTCTTCAGCCTTCTTTCCTTATCAAAGAAAAGAAAAGAAAGGAAAGGGAGTTTTGTGGAGGGAGGAAACTAGTGCAATGTTCTGCTTGGATTCTGTCCTTTCAGGCTAAGGGCAATCACACTTATAAACTTTCTTTATAAGAAACTAGTCAAGTCATCAACCTGGATTCTATCCCTTTTGACTGTGGAATGAGGCTTTGAATAATGTTGAGTGCATGGATGCATTTTTGGTGATTTGAAATGGTTTGCTCTTTTATATGTTTCAGTGTTTCACTCTGCAATGCTGTAAATTGCTATGGTAGCAATTTGACAGGCAACGGATGGATCACGTGCCAGTCATGTCTAATATTGAGCCTGTCCTGATATCCTATTTTGGTTATATTCCTTAATTTGTTCGATCTTTTTTTCCCTGAATTGTCTTGGAAAAAAGGTGAATAATTTGTTAAACATGTGGGTATTATTATGTGTAATGTGATGGAATTTGTCATAATGAATTTAGCCGTTAATGGACTCGATAATTCTGACACAAGTTTCCGCGTCAGGCCAATTGCAAAAGGCTTTTTAACTGTTTCCATTTCTTCTTTTTAGGTCAAATTTTCTGGGCACGAAGTTCATAATTTATGATACCCAGCCACCGTACAACAGTTCTAGTGTACCCCCACCTGGTGGAAGCCGGAGATTCAACTCCAAGAAAGTTTCTCCCAAAGTCCCTACAGGAAGCTACAAAATTGCACATCTTACTTACGAACTGAATGTGCTCGGCACCAGGGGCCCACGTAGGATGAATTGTGTCATGCACTCAGTCCCTGCCTCGGCCCTTGAACCGGGCGGCACTGTCCCATGCCAACCTGAACTTCTCCCTCCCAATCTTGAAGACTCATTTCGGAGCATGTCCTTTTCAAAATCAATTGATACTTCAACAGAATTCGGCAGCGCTCGGTTTTCGGATATTGGGGGTCCAAGTGAAGAAGATGAAGAAGGGAAGGCTAGACCTTTGGTTCTCCGGAACAAGCCGCCTAGATGGCATGAGCAGCTGCAGTGTTGGTGTCTGAATTTCAGAGGGAGGGTAACCGTCGCTTCTGTCAAGAATTTCCAGCTGATTGCTGCTACACAGCGTGCAGCCAGTGCCCCAACACCAGCACAACCGGCTCAGTCATCATCAGATCATGACAAGATTATCTTGCAGTTTGGTAAGGTCGGCAAAGATATGTTTACAATGGATTACCGGTATCCTTTGTCTGCATTTCAGGCTTTTGCCATCTGTTTGAGCAGCTTTGACACAAAGTTGGCATGTGAATAGTAGAAGATTTTAGTTGATACTAGTAGTTTTCTCTTCCCTAGAGTTGCCTAAAGATTGAGTCCGTTGCACAGTCATTGTGCAAATCTTCATTATAACCATGGAGATGCAGGGAGCTGTTGCAGCACATTGGACAGTTATTATTTTCTTCTTTTCTTTTTCTCTTTCCTCTTCTTGCCTCACCGTCGTCCTTCATCGCTTTATCCTTCAATCATAGAGTTTAAGATATGTTTCTGTTGTAATTTGTTGCAAAAGTGTTAAAAGTACTTGGTGAAAAGAACAATATACACTTTGTACCATGTTTAATTTCCAGTTGTAACACCCTTTTGTACAATCAGCCCACCTTCTAGTGTGTTTTATAAGTTATTACGCTGGCGGTGATGTTTAATGTTATTATTACATCTTTGTGGAGGCCATGGCAGATATTTTGGTTGAAATTTGGAGGTTTCGATATCTGCCTTTTGTGAAGGAGACTCGGGTCAGTCAATATGGCTTTTTCTTTCAAAGTTATGCACAGTATGTAATAAATAATTTTTGCAGAAGATCGTTAAACTAACTTCTTTGGATGCCGTAATAGTAGCTAATATAACTAAAACTACAGTATTTTGCAAGAATATATTAGGTGAAAAGTTGACTACTATGAGTGGTGCCAAGTCAATGAAGGTTGCCCACACTGGAAGACTGAAAGACTAGGCATTAAGGCATAGCATGTGAGTAGAATTATCAGCCGATTGCACTAAGCTACTGAGGAACAATGAGTGATTCGATCTCACAGAGTTCAATTCCCGTTCTCAACCCACGGCCAATATGAGCTCGAAACTTCCTTTGTAATACTCTCCAAGTTGTGGTGTGTTGACTGTTGGGGGAAGAGAAGGGAATGTCCGCCAATCGCTTTTGAAAGTTCTCATATGGGCCAATGATGTCCAGTAACAGAAAAGGATCTTTACATAAATAGCCAATTATATTCACTGTTTACTTTTTTTAGCGATATAAATAGATTATACATTACTTATATACGATTATACACGTAATAAACATAAACTATACATATATTAGCTTAAGTGATTGAGTGGGTGACTAATCGGGTTAATTCTTCTAATAGAAAAAGTTTTTTAGGCCCATTCTTATTTTTAAGAAAAAGGCCTGAGAAGAATATTACTAGACTAGAATTTTGAGGGAAGTAGAGTAATTTGGGAGGCTTTTGCATCCGTACCCACTTTTTGTGTCACGTTTTAACTTATACCCGTTTTGTAAAAAAATTACATTCGTACCCGCTTTTGCGCATAACTTCAGCATGCGGGGCTGAAGTAGCAAAGACAATCACGCAAAACTTCAGCATTCTAGTAGACGGGCCTGAAGTAGCTTGCGAATTTCAGCTCTAGAGCTGAAGTCTAGTAAATGGGGAACTTCAGCTCTAGAGCTGAAGTATTTATCTTTGTAAATGGGGAACTTCAGCATACGGGGCTGAAGTTCCCCAGTTATAAAGACAAAGCTTCAGCATACGGGGCTGAAGTGCCCCAGTTACACTGGGGAACTCAGCTCTAGAGCTAAAGTTTTTGTCTTTGTAAATGGGGAACTTCAGCATACGGGGCTGAAGTTCCCCAGTTATAAAGACAAAACTTCAGCATACGGGGCTGAAGTTCCCCAGTTACTCTAGAACTGAAGTTTTTGTCTTTGTAAATGGGGAACTTCAGCATACGGGGCTGAAGTTTCCCAGTTATAAAGACAAAAACTTCAGCATATGGGGCTGAAGGTCCCCTAGTTACATTGGGGAACTTCAGCTCTAGAGCTGAAGTTTTTGTCTTTGTAAATGGGGAACTTCAGCATACGGGGCTGAAGTTTCCCAGTTATAAAGACAAAAACTTCAGCATATGGGGCTGAAGGTCCCCTAGTTACATTGGGGAACTTCAGCTCTAGAGCTGAAGTTTTTGTCTTTGTAAATGGGGAACTTCAGCATACGGGGCTGAAGTTCCCCAGTTATAAAGACAAAAACTTCAGCATACGGGCTGAAGTTCCCCCAGTTACACTAGGGAACTTCAGCTCTAGAGCTGAAGTTGTCTTTTGAAAATGAGGAATTTCAGCCTACGGGGCTGAAGTTCCCAAGTTATAAAGACAACAACTTCAGTATACGGGGCTGAAGTTCCCCAATTTACAAAGACAAATCTTCAGCTCTAGAGCTGAAGTTCTCTAGAGCTGAAGTTTTGTCTTTGTAACTGGGGAACTTCAGCCCCGTATACTGAAGTTGTTGTCTTTATAACTTGAGAGTTTGTAACTAGAAAACTTCAGCTAGAGCTAAAGTTTTGCCTTTGTAACTGGCGAACTTCAGCTTAACTGGTGAACTTCAGCTCAACGAGGGAAAAGGGAGCCGAAATTATTTAAAAAGTGGGTACAAGTTAAAAATAGATTAAATGGGGGCGACCAAATAAGATGTCCCGTGCAATTTTTACGTAATTTGGCACTTGGAACAAAGTTTGAGGGAGAAGTCTACAGTACTAATGAGAGATATGGACCCGAGCGGCTAACCAATTGTCGAAAATGAAAATTAAGAGATACACTTGTGTGTTCACATATATCTATTACAAAATAAGAAAATCTCGTACACGAAAAATCACAATTCGAATCAAAAGTTTACACTAATGTTTGAAGAAGAAAAAAATCAAAGTAACAAAATTAAAGCTAGAGTATTAGCAATATATGTGCAGGTCAAATTACCTGCATATATTTGTTGTTGGACGCCTTAATAGTAAATTAGTTTCTCGACGCGTGCGTTGCACGTGTATGCCAAGTCATGTTATACATGCCAAGTCATAAAATAATATTAATATTATTAGGACAAAACTTTGAGTATATACGTATACATTAATGAAAAAAGTAAAAGATTTTGTGATAGATTAACATGAATTATCGCATATTCTTTTTCGTCAAGGTCAAGGTGATTGAATATCATGTGAACCTACAAAAATGAATGGTCAAAGTTTAATTAGAAAAAATAGTCCTAGTGTATGCTCCTTTCGTATATTGTTAGTCTGTCCTGACCAGAACTCTTGTTGTTGACATTGATAATCCTCTTAAATTGCTATACAAAATTGCTCATGTGAGAAGTGCAAAGCCATGTTTAACCAAGGAGTGTCAGAAAAAAATATACTATATTGCTAGGTAAGATTTTTTTTTTTAGTTTATTCACATTTATTGTATGTTGAATCTCCTTGATTTTTTTGTGTATTTAATTTTTTATATTTTCACACTCCTTAATAAAAAAAATGTTATGATTGCATACCTTGTTCGTGGCCGGACTAATTGGCTAGAGAGTTTGCTTGTTTCTGTTCCTAGCGATCCTTCAAAACAAACACAAAAAAGAGATGATGGACGTAAGAGAAACTGAAAGTAATCACCTATATGCATTGCAGAAAATGTATTTAAATCTAGCATTTTATTTTTACAAAAGGGATAATTTATGCGGTGGTCTATCAACACAAAAGAAACAATAAAAAGAAAATAGAAACGACTAAATATGAAGTTCTTAATCTATCAAGAACATATGAAGTCTAGTAAAGTTTATCAACTTGGTTAATTTGAACTAATTACATTGTTATTAGCACGACAATATAGATATTAATGTAAGCTATATATATATATATACAAAATAAATTTAGACGGCATCCTAACGTGAGTTATGGTACTATACAGTAATCATCACTGCTTAGTTTACTCCCTTTCTAAGTTTCTTTGTTATTCTTTTATTATTAGTAAATTTCTTTCATATTTTGATTTCAACAATAAATAAAAGCTCAAGTGTCCAATTAGGAAAATGTGAATGTTGGTACTCTTAGTCCACTTATATTTCATGTAAGTATAACAAACGAATACTCACATCTAGTGTGTGTATATAAATCCGAGACATGAATTTTGATCAGGAAAAAAGTACTTGAACAACATACATGAATAATTTTAAATTGGAATAATATCTACATGGTTATTGAGTACTATTAATTAAGTGACATCGAAAATAATGGTGTGAATTTTCAAGGAGAAGTTTCATCTCTACTGATCATGGCAATTTTCAAATGAAAGTTTATTCCGAACAAATACCATATGTCCAAGCAATTGTAAGTATTTCATCTTTGACGGCATTTATATCTATTTCTCGTTCGTTTCTTCCTTCTAATTAATGAGATTCTATGTCTTACTTCCACAATCTACCCATCACTTAATATTCTTTAGTTGTCATTGTTATATTTCCACTCCCAAAGAGCATAGAGGCAAACCTCAACCTATTGCTTCTCATTCTCATTTTTTGGGGTATTCACTTGGGAACAAAGCATACAAGCTTCTACAGCGTTATTGTAGAAACTGGATCAGTAAAAAATATATTAATGAGTTCGGTTGTAATAGAAACCTTAAATTATTCCAAAACCTTTGCAATGGTCAAGAGATAGTAATAAAATATCATCATTTATGAGAATCTAATAAGAACACATAGAAATTGTATAAAAAACACATAGGGAAGCATATACTCTCATCAATTCGTAATCTGCAGGACATGATCTATTCATCTTATCAAGATATTAAGAAATTAAATCATTTGCTTTATCTCATCATAATTAATTGCTAGTGTGTAATTTGAACATAAGTTTGTGATCAATAATGGATGATTTATATTGGGAGAGAAACATAAACAAAATAATAAAGGGCAAAAGTCTAAAATAGCAAAGTAGAAGAAGTGATTCACTGGAAGAAACTTCCCTTCTCTTTTAGAAAATAAAGCACCACAAAAACTTTAAATAAACTAAAATGTCGTGTCCAAAAGAAACTGTTACCAAAAAGGTTAGATTAGACAAGTTTGGGACTAATGGAGCAACTAAAAGTTTAGATTTAATGGGGGAGAAAAAAAGCCAATACAGAAATATTTTATGCATAAAAACCGATTTTTGGTCTATTTATGGAATCTACTACACCAATCCGACAATCAGAAAAACATCCTTTGTGACATGGGGCAAAATTACTTATTAGTATGCACACCAAAATATTCTCTTCACAACAATTGAAAATTCCTACTCACCATACATTTGACCCTTCACAAGTTTTTAAGCCATAGTTTGCCATTTCTTTAAACTCCATGATCTTTTTTTTTTTTTTTGTCTTCTGTAGTTTCTTGTTTGATCAATTTACAACTTATTTCTATTTTTTGTTCCTTTGATTTAATTTTTGGCATAACTTATAACTCTTGTAAGAAAAGATTTATTACTTCTGCTGGCAAGTCAACCGAAAACATAGAGATTGTATAAATATTATTTTGGTTTCCAATTGGCGTTCAGTAGGCGCATTGGGCCTCGACTATTATGGATTTGTATCGCGAAAAACCCATTAAAAAAAAAGCATTTTCTACCAGAATCTTTTCTGTATCTAGAGCTCGAATCTAGGACTGAAGGGATCCTAACTATTCCACCAAAACTCTTAACAGTGACTTCAACTGGATCTCTTAATGTCCGTCACTATCTTCCTATTCTTGTTATTGCTTCGACTCATCGAATAAATTAAATACGTGAATTAAAATACGAAGGCTTCTTATTCCACAACAACAAAAACACTTTTTCACTCTTTCGATTTCTTTTCGTCTTCTTGAGCCGATGGTCTATCTGAAACAATATCTCTACACCCTCGATTAAGGGTAAGGTCGGCATACACACTAGCCTTCTCAAACTCCACTAATGAAATTTCACTTAATCTTTGTTGGTGCTGTTGTTGCATATACTAGGGGATTTTACTTGAAAAAAAGAGTTGCATACTAACATATTCGCGTCCATAATACTGTGTCTTTAAACCAACCTTTCCCCTTTGTGCAGTATCAAAACCGCTCTGTTTACATTTTCTCAAAATTAAGACCAATAAAGAATAAAGCTGAAATATACAAGCAGTATTCAGGCTTTCAATGATCAGTACGTCTCCACAAAAGGAGCACCTATATTAATAACTGATAATGAAGTTTAACCCAAATGTAAATACTTTTCATTTAATTTCGATAGAGTCTGATACCAGACAGATAGCTAGTTCCAAGGGATTCAAGAAATGAAAGATTAAATCTCTTCAAAGATCAGATTGAAGTTGCCTTCTACAGGACTCTCAAACCATAAGTAAAAAAGAAAATGTATAAACATGGATTTTGTGAATCCTTTCTTAGTTGAAAATACCATTGTTGAACCCCCTGATTAATGACAGAGGTTCTTTGGCAAGATTATATAATGACAGATATCTGAGAAGTGAGCACTATATACCCTAAGTATCTTGACTGAAGTACTAGTCTAACCTGCACTACCAAATGTAGTCCGGTCCTTTCTCGGACCCCATTCGTAACGGAAGCTCAGTGAACCGGGCACTCTTGATGTAACTATGTCAGACAAAATTTGTTTGACATGGACAAATGTGCTAATTTACATCAACCTTTCAAAGGATAAAAACATAATACTGGAAAAGTTGAATGTACATCGCAGCCAACATTTACCTGTATCCAATACCACTACAAGCCCGAGTGCATGTAACATAGACCTCATTGTTAATGGCGATCACCAAGGTTTAATGAAGCTATATGATTGTACTCGCCGGATAGAGATGATGGCTTTCCGGTGATGTCTCCAAGTTGACCATAATTGAATATATTGGCAAAACGATCTATAGCAGTTTGATCTCGCCTAATGAAGATAACAGGTTGCTTCCCGACTCAAAACTACTTGAAATTAAACTGTTCTTCCTTTCCTTATCATTAATGATCTCCTTTCAAGGGACAGGAAGATTAGACTGATTCTGATTTTTGTTCATCTTCCTAGTATAAAATCGGACCATTATTAAGAGGACAAACTATAAGAATATGTTGAATGTTCATCTTAAGATGTTTATATAGAGAAAAGATGGCCTCTTTAATGAATGAATATCATTGTTTAGGTCATCATCCTTTTGATGGCTTATAGATAATTAATATTTTAAACACAATCCAAGTGTTATATTAAAAAGTTGCAGCGCAATTGGGACCGGTGTTTAGCTTTTATTTTCGAGCTTTAACATTGATTGATAGAAAGATTTCTATCAAAGTACAACTGGCTAATAATAAGAATATATATAATAACATCAACATTGAAAGATCATTGAGAGAATATATATGAAATTTTACCATATCAAGCTGGAATTCGGTGGAATGGATGTCATTACTCTACTCTTAACTAGAATTCTACAGCTCTAAAAATTACAAAAATCCTGGTACGAAGGTCTTTTCTTAAATCAACCCTACGCGACACGGGTGTAAATTAGTAGGTTCCGGAATGTTAAGCCGAAAGGATCTAAAAAATTTAGAAGTGCTTTTTCTATAAGTTAAAGGTAGATGTATATCCGTCGTGGTCTAGTTGTTACTACATTGTGTATAGGGAAAAATACGGCATGGTCCGCTTAAAGAAAAGACACGTGGAAAACAAGATGGGGATGACCACCGAATGTAGTTATACCGCTTGTCACCCGGAAAGAATAACGATCATAAAAGGAGTATTAAATGCTTTGCGCCCGGTAACATTTAATACAGAATATTTTGCCGTTACAAGGAATTTGACATTTATGTCTAACGTTACATCTTTATCAATTGCCCTCATAATTGACATTAAAGAAGGGCACGATCCTATGACTTTCTTCCCTAGACATAACTAGGGAGCTCAGTTACCATTGTAAAGGACACGAATTTTCTGGCTAACTTACACTACATTCTATACAGAATTATAATACAATTTTACTTTCTCGCTTTTGATCTCATCATTGTTGTACCCGGAAACCCTGTTCCCGGATTCATCAGCTCTGCCGTTCCATCCACATTCTAAGGCTAAGTATTTTATATTTCATCTGTTATTTCGTTATTTTTTGGATCAAATTAATTCACTTGTCTAGAAACCACAAACAAATTCAACTGTACCATTTTTCGGGTAAATAGTTCGATGCCTACCGTGGAGCCTACATAGCCGTGCAATTAAAGTGATCCTTGGCTCTTTTACTAACGTGTTTTGATTATTTTGTCTTAGCAAAAATCACAAAAAATGGCAGATAACACTGTTAACGGCACACGTAACCCTGAAATCCAAGGGGAACAACCTCATTTCGAGGATTCAATCGGTGGCACTCGCAATGAGGGGAACGACGCCACACCGGCGCATGACAGTCCGTACCCTCGACTAGTTCTGGAGACGACTCCTGATGATGCTGATGAGGAGCATGTAACGGATGCAATGAGAGTCCTGCAAGAGCAACATGCAATCATTCTAGGCCATCTCACGCGGCAGGATCAAGTTATACAGAACTAAAACAGGCACTATCAGGTGCTTCGAATAATGCGAACATGCGAAATCCAATTCCTCTCGAGGTTCCCGTAAACCAAATGACACAAAGAGTCGACAACAACACTCCCAAGGGTGAAACTGGCTTCGGGGGGGAGGGGGGGGGGGGGGGGGGGGGGGGGGGGGGGGGGGGGGGGGGGGGGTAGATTCGGCCTCAACAACGGGAACGATCCGTTCAAGGATGAACTTTTGTGGTTCATGAAGGAAGTAAACATCTGCATCGATCAAATCCCGGGCGCGCCACCAGTATTAAAATTAATGGGGTCACCTTTTCGGCAGCAAAGAAGACAAAAGTATCGATAACTCATAGTAAGAGGCTCCGGGAAGACAATATCACATTTACGGACGAAGATGCAGACGGATTACTAATACCGCACAATGACGCACTGGTAATTTCTTTAAATGTGTTAGATTTTAAAATTAGACGTGTTTTAGTAGATCCAAGAAGTTCATCTAATATCATACAATAGAGAAAACTGGAGCAAGCTAAACTCACCGGAAGCATTATCCAGGCAACGAAACTCCTCGCTGGATTCAACCTCGCAAGCGTGACAACCCGGGGAGAAATTTTGCTGCTCATGAACGCCGAGGGAGTAATGAAGATAACTCTATTCGAAGTGGTAGATGGAGACATGGGGTATAATATCATCTTGGGAAGATCATGGCTGCACGAGATGAAAGTTGTGCCTTCAACATATCACCAATTGGTTAAGTTCTAGACACCCGAGGGGATCAAACAGATAAGGGGTGATCAACTAGTAGCAAGAGAGATGAATGCGATTTCGGTCTCCAGTAGTAAAGGAAAGTAACGTGTGGCATAGCAATTAATGGAACCGAAACCTGCCTGAGAAAGTTAGCCCGGGGACAGAAGAGTCGGAACAATATTAGGTACCAAGTATTTTCAAGTACCAGAAGAGATCGACCCGACGAAGTCCACGTCAGAAGAACTAGAGTAGGTTGCGTTGTTAGAAGAATTCCCAGAAAGGAATCCATTTGAGAACAGGACTGCAGCGGGAGCACATGTCTGCTTTTATTGAATTTCTTAAAATTGGCGCCGATTGTTTTGTATGGTCGCACGAGGATATGACAGGAATCCCGACGGAGATAGCCATACACAAGTTAAGCTTGTATCCCAACATACCTCCGGTAAGGAAAAAGAAGCGCCCTATTGTTGAAGCAAGGAATAAATTCATCAAAGAAGAAGTAACCCGTTTACTTAAGATTGATTCAATCCGAGAGGTAAGATATCTGGACTGGCTAGCCAATGTAGTAGTAGTTCCTAAGAAAATTAATAAATTTCGCATGTGCATAGATTATAAGGATCTTAATAAGGCGTGCCCCAAACATTCATTCCCGTTGCCAAACATCGATCAAATGATTGATGACACATTCGGGCACGAGTTAATGAGTTTCCTTGATGCGTGTTCTAGGTACAATCAAATCAAGATGAACCCAGAAGAACAGGAAAAGACTTCGTTTATAACGAAAATTATTTTGGTACATATTATTACAATGTGATGCCCTTATGGTTAAAAAAACACCGAAGCCACTTATCAATGGCTCGTGAATAAGATGTTTGAAAAACAAATATGAAAGACTATGGAAGTATATATAGACGATATGCTCGTTAAGTCTTTGAATGCAGGTGAACACCAAAATCATTTGCAAGAAACATTTGACATCCTGAGGGAGCATAATATGAAGCTTAACCCTGAGGAGTGTGCGTTCGGGGTCAGTTTGGGTAAGTTCCTAGGATTCCTAGTATCACAAAGGGGAATTGAGGTAAATCTTGACAAAATCAAAGCCGTAAAGAACATCCCGGATCAGTTGCTTAACGTTAAAGAAGTCCAGAGGCTCAGAGGGAGATTGGCAGCTTTGAGAAGGTTTATTTCCAGTTGGTGGGAAAATTGTCATCGGTTCTTCGCACTACTCAAAAACAAAAACAATTTCGAATGGACACCAGAGTGTCAGCAAGCCTTGAAGGAGTTGGAGAAATATTTGTCAAGCCCTCCGTTGCTCTCAAAACCAAAAGAAGGTAAAGCGTTGCTAGTGTACCTCGGGGTTTCAGAAGTTGTGGTAAGTGCAGAAACTCGCTACCCACATATGGAAAAGCTGGCCTTAGCTCTCGTAGTTTTCGTTCGGAAGTTGAGGCCCTACTTTTAATGCCACGCGATAATTATGGTGACTACTTTCCCTCTGAGGAATATCCTCCATAAACCCGAGCGCTCGGGTAGATTGACCAAATGGGCGGTCGAAATGAGCGAATTCGATATAGAGTATAAATCGTGGACTTCAATTAAGTCATAAGTCTTGGTTGACTTCGTAGCTGATTTCAGTCCGAGGCTATTGCCTTTGGCATCCACTGAGGCAGTAATGGTGTCGAATCGACATCGGGAGTTTGGACCTTATTTATGGACGGAGCTTCAAACGTAAAAGGGTCCGCACTCAGAATATTCTTAATCACACCTTCGCGGAAACTTTAAGGCAAGACATCATCATGATTCTTTTAACTAACAGTGAAGCAGAGTACGACGCTTTGATTGCAGGGCTTGAATTGGCCCGGGGGCTTGACTTCGAAGTCATCGAAATCAAATGTGATTCGCAATTGGTTGTAAATTTAGTCTATAGAATTTTTGACACTAAAGAGGAACGTATGCAACAATACGTGGTAAAAGTTCAGGCTTTATCGGCACGATTTCAGGAGTGGTCAATAAATCATATCCCGGGGGAAGATAACGCGGAAGCAGATGCACTGGTAAATTTAGGCTCATCAACAGAAATCCAAGGATTGGAAGCAGGGGCGGTAGTACAACTGATGAACTCAATCTTGGACACATATGGTTACTATGAGGTGAATTCGACTAGTTTGGTCTGGGAATGGAGAAACGAAATAATCGATTATCTCAAGCATGAAAATTTGCCCGAAGACCCCAAAGCATCAAGAGCGTTACGTGCCAAAGTTGCACGATATAACTTCAAGAAAGGAAAATTGTACAGAAAATCCTTTCAAGACCCGTTGGCCCGATACTTAGGAGCATCAGAAGCTAACTATGTCATGAGAGAAGTCCATGAAAGGATATGCAACAATCATTCGGGTGTAGATGTTTTGGTGCTGAAATTAGTTCAGGAGGATATTACTGGCCCCGTATGGAACAAAATGCCAAAGAATTCGTATGAAAATGTGATAAGTGCCAATGCTATGCATCACTAGTGCATCAACCTGCGGAGCCTTTACATTTGGTTCTGTCCCCGTGGCCGTTCATGAAATGGGGGATGGGCGTCGTCGGACCACTACCAACGGCTCCTAGAAAGGTAAGGTTTCTTTTAATTTTGACTAACTATTTTCTAAATGGGTGGAAGTAGGTCCTTACAGAAGATCGGAGAACGCGAAGTGGTCGACTTCATGTGGGAAAATATAATTTGCAGGTTTGGAATACCTAAAGATTTTGCATGCGACAACGTGCCGCACTTTATCGGCTCAAAAGTTACAAAGTTCCTTGAGAAAGTGAAGATAAAGAAGATCACCTCTTCAACTTATCATCCGAGCGCAAATGTTCAAGCGGAGTCAACAAACAAAGTGATTATTCAAAACCTCAAGAAAAGGTTGGAAACAACAAAATGCAACTAGCCTAAAGAATTACCTGGGGTGTTATGGGCCTACCGAACAACGACAAGTCAAGCACAAGAACCCATTTTTCCCTTGTATACGACATAAAAGATATGATACCAGTGGAAGTTGGGGAACCAACCATAAGGTATTTCCAGGTGGACAAAGAATCGAACAACGAAGCAATGCTAATCAACTTGGAGCTGCTCGAGGAACGCAGGGACTTGGCGCATGTCAGAATGGAGGCTCAAAAGTAGAGAATGGAGAGATATTATAATCAAATAGCCAACCTCAATTATTTAAAAGTAGTAGACTTGGTCTTGAGGAAGGTAACTCCAAAAAACCCGGGAACCCGATGCGGGCAAGTTAGGCCCAACATGGGAAGGCTCTTACTGGGTTTTAGCTATCACAGGGAAAGGATCATACGATTTGGAGAACCAGAACGGAGACAAGTTTCCTAACAACTGGAACATAGCTCACCTCAAAAGATATTACTGATGACGAACAACAGTCAAACGGAAAGTATGTGTTGCACTCTTTTTCCCTTCGTTCAGTTTTTGTCCCAATTGGGTTTTTCTGGCAAGGTTTTTAACGAGGCAGCCACGAAAAGCATACTACAAAGACAACAGTGATAAGACCTTTGATAACAAGTAAAACAAACAAGTTTCCACTCGGGGATGATTAGATAATCTTTGCTTCGGTAGCAAATTCCTACCGGGAAGTTAAGTTCACTGCCGAACAGAGGTTTCCCAACCATTCATGAGCACAGACCTTTAGAGGACTGTTAGGTATTCTTTTGCTCGTTATCATGGATTCCTAACGGGAAACAAGATATGTTACGAGTGAAGGATTACCTAGAAATTCATTGGTGGAACCTTCAAAGGTACAAGACTTCTAGTGTTCCCATTCACATTCTTCACATTCGAACACTGGGGGGGGNTGATATGTGGATACGGCAACACTGAATGCCACGCTAACCGGGGAACTAAAATTCAGAAACATAACGCTTCATCGGGACCGGGGACTATGCAGCCAGCCCCGTAGAAACAAGTTGTATAAGATAGCCACAAGTCATGGCAATTTCTTTTGAATAGAAAAATGCTTATGTAATCTCTGAAAATAGAAGGAATAAAATGAAATCCTTTTACTTTTATCTTGTTTTTTGTCTGAACGATGAGTTAACTTTGTTATTTGAAAGTTAAACAAGCATTTCAAATGTTAGTGCCACAATGAACATGAGACGTCCTCTTCAAGAATACCATAAACATAAGAGGGCCCTCTCTTATAAAAACCCTCACGTTAAAGGGTTGGTTTCAGAAGAATTTATGCTCAGAATCAAAAATACTATCAGGGAAAAATACACCCGAAGCCGCATATGAAAAGGACCCAAAAATCAAACTTGCGCAAATACTTATTGAAACCTTCACGTAAAAGGGATAATTCTCGGAAACAAAGTGCATCAAAGAAAATGCATCCGAGACCACATACAGAAAAACATGCGCATAATCCTTAAAATAATATAAGGGTTAAAAAACTTGCACGGATATTCAAGCAAAAGTAAGACTTAAACAAACATTTGGGCAAAAATATGTCTTCATTTACAAGAACGTGCCAAAAGAAATACAAAACATAAAAAGACAAGTAAAGCTAAACTGCGGCGTCTCCAGAATTGGGAGGAAGAGAAGTATCCGCATATCCGAGAGTAGTAGATGGTTCCACTGATGGCTCAACATTTTCCCCAGCTTGGTCTTCATCATATGGGTGTTCAGCGGTTGGTACGGTACGATATTTAGACATTTCGGTCCGGTATTTCTGTTATTCGATTTCTTAAAATGCTATACCGACACAGTACCTAATTAAATTCGATATGGTTCGATTTTTCTCCTTTCGATTTTGGTTTATTACCTATGTAACTTCAGTTTATTCGGTTTGAATACTAACTAGTGCATGGAGTCATAGATGGTAATATTCTTCATTAAAGTTTTCGAAAGTACAAAACTAAAATGTTTGTTGACAAAAGTTTTGTCCAAAACCATCAAATACCAACCCAGACAGAGAAAACTGTACATAAAAGAATAAATTTTATTATTAGAAACGTCTTGTTATTTACTTAGAGTTAACTGATAAATTTAGAGAATAAAGGAAAGTAAAATTTTAGATTTCTTATATTTGTGTTATTAACTAATAGTATGTGTATTGTGTAATATGATATATATTTCAGTACGGTATTGGTATTTCGATATTTTATTTTAAAATACCAAATGCCATACCTAATACCAATCTTTTTTAAAATTTAAATCAAATACCATACCGAATACCAAAATATCGAATATCAAATACCAAAATCTTCGATTTCAGTATGATAATTCGGTATTTACCAAGTTACGTACAACCCTACATGAGCATCATCGCCTTCCGATCCCTCTTCAATTTCCGAAAACTTGGAACCGGAATCATAAGAACCTGGAGCGTCAGACTGCGCTAGGAGTCCATTATTTGCAGCCAACTCAGGCTCTCGGGCCTGAGCAATTTCTGCATCAATGTCAATGATACCAGTCTTGGCCTCTTCCAAGGTTTTTCTCCTCATGCTATACATAGAATAAGTGTTTCCACAATTAGGGAAGCCACTCGGCGCTTAAGTTCTTCTTTGAGTTGAGTAGCCTCGGCGGAAAGGTTTTCCCAGGTGGACCTGACAGATTTGAGACTGATATCGAGCTCACGGACAATTGAACTAAAGAGCCTATTATGCTTGATAGTTTTCCTGTACTCGTCTTCTAGCCGGGCATGTTTCGCCACCACAGCAACAAGCTCTTCACTTTTGGAGTTTAAGGCTTCTTCCAATTTAATCACTCTTTCGGTGGAGGCAGCCTCACAATCGGTTGCAGCAAGAATGACGTTCTGGACTTCTGCCCATTTAGCCTTGGTTTCATCAAATCTAACCCTCAGCGACCCAATTTCTTGGCTAAGGGTTACCACTTCTTGCTCGCTTTGCTGCAAATGGACCTCTAAAACAACGACCTCGTTAGCCTTGGTTTCCAGTTCCGAGAGGCGGAGAAAAGTTTGGTCCCGTTCGCCAAAAGCTGATCCCGTTCAGAAGTAAGTTCTTCCTTCTCACGAATCAGCCTTTGAAGGCCCTGAGAAGCAAGAAAGTTGTCCTACACAACAAGAAGAGGTAAAACTTAGAGTACATTTGTTCAAAAGTATAAGAAATAACAAAAGAAGAAAGTGACGTACCACTGCAAACACTCTCCCGAGAGTGTCTGAATCTTTTCCCGATCTTTTTCTGAAGCCAAAGGCTTCAGATAATTAGCAAGCTCCACCGGCCAAGATAGCAGGTTGCACCTGGTAGAGACCGAAAGAGTAATGTTACTCCTCCTTAGTGGATCTTCAGAAAGGGCAGCGTAATTTTGCCCTAAATTCCCATGAACTGGGGACTATGGAAGAGGGACATCTTCTTCATGGTCAGGTGCAGTAGATGGAGATGATGTAGAAACTGCTGTTGGAAGAGTAGATGGAGATGGAAATAATGTAGTAGTTGCTAGTGGTGGTAAAGGTGGAGATGAAGCTGAAGAGTGAGAAGCAACTGCATAAAATGCAGTGCTGGTTGTTTGATGCTCGCCAACCAAAGACGACACGAACCCGGTACTCAGCCCCACAATACCGATTAGAGAAATTGAGGCCCAAAAGAGGGAGTTAGCATATTCAACTAAATCAAATTCTCCCCAAAGTTCTAGGATGTCATCTTCAGTTAGTGCAATTGTCTCAACAGGTCAACCATCATGTTGAGATGATGAGGATCGTATCCTTCTATTTAAAGAAGCCCTATCATCACTGGCTTCTTCATCTTCATCGATCAACACAGTGTCTATGATTGGCCCGGAAGGAGGACAAATCATCATCGCCACCGGAGAGACTCGGGGGCATCAAACTTTGCCCTCTTATTCTTTTCCCCGGCCGTAGAGGAACGTCTTCTTTTTGGTTGCTTGTTATCTGACCGGGGACTCCGTGAAGAAATGTTTGCACCCGAAGTAGGCCAGAAGATGCCTATTCGAGTAAGTTCCACCTGAAGCAGCCTCGCCGCATCATCAGGGTCAGCCAAAACATCCTCCTCGGGGACATCAACTGAGCCTGCAGGTAGACCGAATTTCGTGAACAAGTGAGAAGAGTTCAGCCAAGTTCTTCATATACAAAAAGTGGAAACAAGTTAAATTAAAGTTACCATGATGTTTGTCCCTCCACCTATATTTAGGAGACAACTCTTTCCATAAACGAGTTTCGGGCGTTATGATTTCCAAGATCTTTTGAACCCACCGGTCTAAGCTTTCTACCACCGGTGGGATCCATTGAGTCATAGTAACTTACGAAGGTTGAAGGATCAATAGAGTCATGAAAGAATATTTAATAAGAGAAAATCTATTGAAAGGAACTTATGAGAGCGGTTCCAAGAAACCGGAAAGGATGAAGTCGTTGGAAAAATGTCACTGGCGGCGAGTGCAACGAACCGTTCCATCCACCCACGGTCGTTGTCATCATCTATGCTAGAAAACAAAGCGTGGTGGGAATGCTTGCAAAGGTTTATCATTCCCCGTGGAAGATATTGGGGGAATAAAGATTCATTATATGATCTAAGTTTAGCTCCTCTCCCATTTCTTGGCATAAATGCCGAAGGCAGGTGATCGTACTCCACATTAAAGGACTTACTGGTGCCAAGCACACCTGGTAGCGAAGGCAAAACTCCGCAATCATGGAATCAAGCTCTCCGCTCAAAGAAAACGCACCCAAAGTAAAGGGATACGTGAAAAAATATGTAAAACCTTCCTTGGGGAGTGTCACTCGCTTCGATAAATCAGAGGCAATAATATCTAACTCGGAGCAGCATAGTCCTCCTTCATAGCAGGAATACTGGAAGGGCGAATGGAAGAAGAGTATCTACTAACATCCCATGTATGAGGGTTAGCAGTATGAAATTTCTCTTTAAAATCCTTCGAAGTACTAAGCCTTCTTGGGATGATGGAACCCACTATTGAAGGAAAGGAATCCTCGATTTTGTTCTTGCTATTCAAATAACTAATGCGTTTAGATGAAGAAGCCATCAGAAAAGGAGACGGAAAAGATTTTGTGTTTGAAGAAATTAGAGAAGAGATGGAAAATAAGGATGCAAATAAGAAGCTCAAGCAATTGCGAAACGCAAAGGAAAAGAAAGTTGCATATAAGTAAAATTTTGGCGGCTAAATTCATGGCCGTGATTACCTCGATAATCGGCAAAAGTTGTGCTGAATCATGGGATGACGCGTGTTCGGGGCATTAAATGCAGAGAGACATGCGTCTAATCAACTGTCAGAAAACATCAAAGAGAGTTATAGTAATTTCTGCCAAAAAGGTGTTTCTACCAACTTTCTTGTAACTCAAGATTGTGTCACCGGAAAGCAGGGGGACTATCTGTATAGGGAAAAAAATACGACATGATACGTGGCCGCTTAAAGAAAGGACACGTGGAACACAAGGTGAGGATGACCACTGAACGTAGTTATTCTGCTTGTCACCGGAAGGAATAACGACGGTCCACAATAAGTGATTTTTTAGCCTTTTTTTTGTGGTCCAAAATATCTGATCTTTTCGGATTTCAAGAATGAATTAATTATTTTTCCCCCTACATTGTCCTTAGAGTAAATAGTGTTAGAGTATGTGTTACGAGTGTTTATGTGAAGAGATAGTGAAGGTTAATATGGTCAAGTTCATTGCTAATTAATGTTGACAGGTAATTTCTTAATTTGTGCGAAAACAGCCAAAAAATCACTTATTATGAACTAGAAGGAGTAGTATGTTATAAGGATAATTTCTACAATAAATTTGACAAATGATGGCACCATATACGTGTGTGCACGCACGCGCGTGCGCGTTCATTTAAGTTTTTCTTGGTAAAAATTAGGTGAACACGAAAGGGGTGGAAGGAAAATCGGAAGAGGTAAATTAAAGAATTAAGTATGGTGATAAAAGTAACTTCAAAATTTGAAATTTAGAGGCTCTAAATTTGAAGTTTATGAGTTTCAAAATTTATTAAATATACCTATTCAGTTGATTCCTAAATAACATACAATATATTTGGATCAAAATAAACTATTAAGTTATGTCGAAACCGTACTTTCCATGCTAGCTCCACCTCTACATGGTGGGAAAGTAAAATATATACTTTATACAAGATTGGGAGTTCAATTGGATCCACATAACGACCACTAAAGTTCACCTTTTGAAGATTATAAAATAACCAAGAACGATTTCTTGTGTTATTCTTTCCTAAAGAAATTCACAAGTGGCTTATGATTTCTTATGCATTAGCAAAAAGAATAAACAAAAATCTTTATTTCTTTATTCTTCATCTTTTATATTTTATTTCTCTGCGTTCAAGGATCGGAAGGAGATGGGGTGTTTTTTAGATGCATGGCAATTTGGTTGGGATATCATTATGAAATTTAAATGGTAATAATCATAACATTTAAAGTTTGGCAGTACAAGAGTCTGGTCAGGAATCTAGAAAAGTAAAGATAACTTAATTTAAATACCTAATAGCGACAAGTAATTATAAATTAAATTAAAGTGGCAATCACTTTCTTAACACCAAGATATCTATCTTATATACTTTCTCAACTCTAATTCGTATACCTAAACATTTACCTCAAATCTGATTAGCTTGAATCACAAATTGGGATACTGTATATAAGAATTTATACATTAAACCTTACCATTTTCAGTGGATACTATGTCTTTTAAGAAATTTATTTGAGTATTTTTTTAAGAGTTCAGAATATTTTCGATAAATATGTACATATTTTTACTTTGTTGCTTTCCTAACTCCGCCCCTACATATAGACCATGCGATCGAAATTAACAGATGTAAAAGGTCAGAATGTGTTTAGAGACTCACAACCAATTCATTCCACCAAAATTAAAAGATCATATCCTCAACTTGCTGCAGATTTTGGCAGTTAATAAGACAAATTCATAGTTGGACATCTGAAAATTTATACTTATAGGATTCCAATTCTAAATCACACCAAGTGCATACACCTTCGACATAAGTTTAGTTTAATGTGAAGATCAGATCTTAACAGGTTAAAAATCGACAACACATCTTCACAAATATTAGTTATTAATTTTTAAGGATGCATTTCAGAGTTAGAATAGTGATTTCTTGGTTTTATCATTACTAGGAGACTGAAATAATAAAATGTATAAAGCACTAGTTGCAATTTTTTAAATTAATTTTCGAGGATGATAAGGTTGTAGTGTGGAACTACTTTTTTTTAATTATTAATTAGGTATTGCAAAGCTTCCAAATCTGATCGAGCACCTCTCTGTCTTAATCTTTTTATTTAAATTTTCGATTAGTTCTAGGTATTTTCTGGGGTATGTCACATCTGTGCACTCTTTAATTTCTACTTTTTCTATAGAATAAATTAAAAGAAATAAGGTGATTAAAGCTGACATCTTGGGCATATTCGCCTGGATTCCAATTTAATTATCATCGTCGTGATCAAGTTCACAAATCAATAATAAACAAATAAAGATTACTTCAAGAGAATTTGTTGCAATTGTTTACCCTTAAAATCGGATAATAGTTAAACTTATAAGTGGTTTTAAGGATATGTGATTTCACCTATCACAAATTGATAAATACCGTAATTAATGTCAATAATAAACTGAAAAATAAAGCAAACCAGTATAAAGTGCAACTTGGCCCTCGAGCTAAATCGCCCTCGAACCGGCTGAGAATATAGTGAAGAAATATGAACTAAACTGAAGAACAAGAGAGTTTAAGAGAGAAGAATATTATTGTAATACCCTATATTTTAACAAGGGTGTATTAGTCATTAGCTAAAATAATAATAATAATAATAATAATAATTAAAAAAAAAAGAAAAAGGAAGTACTAACTTAATAAACAAAAAAAAGGGTAAGGATTTAAAACAAAAGGGCCGAAGCCCAAAACCAACATCTGCCCCAAACTTTTTAAAGGATTAGGGATTGGGGATGAAGCAATAGAGCTTCAACGCAAGCTAAACAGCATAAAAAAATGTTTGAGAGAGAAAGGTGAGACGGGAGAAGAGCAAACATAGAAGACAGTTGTTTCTCACAACTTGAAACTAATTACAGTGACCGTAAATTTGAGAAATTCACAAGGCCATTCTTGAGTTACCTTCTATGTTAAAAAACAAAGGTAATATGAAATTTCTACTTCCTCGGTAGGTTTCCTTGAAATTCCTTTCCTTAACCCAATACTTAACCTATTACTAGTTATTATTTTACTAAGGATAGAAACAAGGAAAAGGAATTTAATGTGTTTTTTTAGATAACACATTTATGAATTTTCTATTGGATGAATAAAGATTATATAAGGAGATCAGGAGTGCGTGTGAAGCACCAAGTAACGACAAGAGCATCGTTAGCTACTTTGTCCAACAAATCAATTTTATTTTATGCCTCTACGTATATTAGTAAAAATTCAAGTATAAGATCAAACATAAAATATGATATAACTTCCTTTTTATTTTAGTTCTACTAAACTTATTTACGGTGAATCAGTAGCTATGTTTTAGAGGAACAAAAAAAGGAAAGAAGAGGGAACTAACTAGATGTGTCAGGATTGAACCAGTTATGTTGATTGTTAGCGAAGCTGATATATAGGCCATTTTTATGATAATATAGGTATTTGAATGAGTCTTATGGACCGGTCGAGGTGACACGTTTGGTATTTCGACACGAGTATTGTGAGTAGTAATCTTACCACAAATGGTGTTTTCATAACTTGCATGATTTACACATGATTTTTGATATGAATATGTTACCGATTATTTTGAGTTGCATGTGGGACAAGTCTTTTACTTGACATGATACCGAAATAGTTATTTGAGATGATTACCGTTGTTTTAAATATTGTTGTTGTCACTAGATATGTTCTACCGTTACTTGAATTTACTGTTATCAAAATGAAATTACATGATTTTATAAGAACCGAAATGGCCTACATTGTTTTAAAATATTTTCGTATGAGTATATACGGATACAGAGACAAGTATAAATGGGAGTAGACTTTGAAGGATCCCGTAGCTAATGGCGGGTTCGTTAGACCTGGTGCACCTTGTAATTACCGATTACCGTTACAGCCCTCGCTAGTGGGAAGATAGAACTAGCATACCGTTACCGATTTCCCTCGAGTAGGGACTACCATTATATTTGAATTCTTTCGAAGAAGTCCACAGTTATACCGATTACATGATACGTTCATTGAAACCTCCCAAATATGAATATTGATATTATACAGTGGTTATCGAGCTTATTACTGAATCGTAATTGTATTATATCACAAGAAAAGTATGAGGAGACTGAAAATTATTTATTTGTTTCTGAAAGGGCATTTTTATGTTATTTTTTATTTGAGATACTAGCATGTTTTCTGACTTGTCCCCAATAAAAAAATGGTTGTGGTTAAGTATTATTACTCACTGAGCTAGCGACTCATCCCCCGCTAAATTTTTACAGATACAGTAGTTGACGCGGGCGAGGATTTCGTTAGTTAGAGCGCACAGGTTGATAGTTCTTGGTGAGCCTCACACTTGTTCGCGTGGGTGGAAATTTTAATTATTGTTATGGTATTTTCTTTGAACTCTTAGAGTCGTTCCATGGTCATTCTTTTAGTATCTTGAGTATTCTTTGTTATGATAGACTTGTGTTGAATCGCTCATTCTTATCGAAGTTGGAGATAAAATAGTAAATTCTAGTTGTTAGTGGGTGGACTATTAATAGTAGATATTTATTTTGGTTAATTGATAAAGTCATTGTATTTTGAATTGCTATAGGATGTTTGGTTGCTGATTTGAGACAGGAAAAAATTTGGGATAGTCCAAAAATAGGAGAAACTCCACCCGATTTTCTGTAAAATACCGATGAGGCTTACTTGGGGGTAATTGCTCCTAAGTGCCGGTCATGATCCTAAATTGGGTCGTGACAAATTTGGTATCAGAGCCCTAAGTTATTCCTGTGACTAATGGAGCACACGTTAGTAGTAAAATCTCTATTATGGTTATGTTACCGGCCATTTCCATAATCGTGATTCAGCGAGGACGTGATAGGATGTGTCTTGTCTTTTTTTCTTATTCCTATGTATGTGTAAGGTGATTAGGGTTAAATAAATTGATCTGTCACTGTTATCTTGTTCCTGTATGGTTCACCCGATAATAAAATTTGGTTAAAGGTTCAAAGATAACAAATGCTGACACTAGGCAACTGTCTCTCGGCGAAGGAAAGCGACATAAGTGGTAGACACGGATAATGAAAGGGTCATTGCTCTTTAATGAGGAGCTTTCTTTCCGCTAACATGTGTTATGGAGTCCATTCCTAAAATTAGTACTACTCCACCACTCTAATAATAGGGGAGTGCTATTATAAAGGTACTTACATCTATACAAAAAGAAAAATTGAGATCTTGATGAAAATAATGGATAGACATGAGAAGAATGTGCAACAAAATAGTGATCTAGAGTCCTTATGAACCTAGAAGATTGTGGGGAAAATAGAAATATCCTTAATAAAGTTTCTAAAATTGAAACTACCAAGTATACCATTTCTGATAGTTCGGAGGATCCTTAAAGGTTTTTGATAAAATATTTGCCATACGAGCTATAAAATATTTTATGGAGTGGTATATGGAACAAATAACTCATAGACCAGAGAATATGTTGAATACATGAACTAATACCATACTCTTAGGGATGCCAACAAGAGCATCACAAATAATTTGCGAATGATTTCACTAAAGTGTATGAATCACTTCCTTCTTGACAATTTCTAGTATGAACTTGCCTGCAAGATAGTTTAAGAAATTGATTTAGACGAAGAGTGTACCGACATATAGCACCTAACTTTCTCAACTGTATAGATAAGAAATATATTAATTTTAGAGGCTTGCCAAAAGATTGGTTAACAATTTAAATAAGGTGGTAATTACATATAAAAACTTTGATCTATTCCGTGGCAGTTACACTTAGCGGAAAGATTGAAAACATGAACACGATAGGCGTGCACCCGAGAATTTATGTAAGAGTACCGATATTTTGAAATATTGAGCGATCCTTTTCAGCTTTCCACTTTTATGAGAAATCTACAATAGTTAAACATATGTATGGAAGATTGTTACATTTGAGTTTAGAGAAGGAATATCCTAGCTAACCAAATTGTACTTAATATGGTATGCTTTGACGTGTCGATGGATGTGGATTATCTATCTTATTGCCACATTACTTTGATTTTCATGTAAAGGTAGATTGATTGTGATACTCAATAAAATAAGTTTTGTACCAAAGGGATCACAAAGTTTTAGCATTTATCAATGTTTAATGATTAATGAACAAAGATAGTATGGGTCTCATAACTATGGTAACAACAAGAGATAAGACACTTAACTTGAAAAAGGTACCAATAGCTAGAGACTTCTTTGACGTATTTTTGAGGATTGACCAGGACTATCTCTAGTATGAGAATAGTCTTTGATATCAATTTGACACCTAGCATGCAACCCACATTGAAACTCCCATATTGTATAAAACCGACAGAGATAGATAGAGATAAAAGAATAGTTGCAAGACCTACTAGATAAGAATTTTATCAAATTGAGTATAGTTTCATGTGGTGCACTAGCATTGTTGTGAAAAAGAAAGACAAGACCAAAAAAAAAATGTGCGTTAACAGATGCGTGGCTAGAATCCATAGTTTTAAGCATTATGTACCTCACATTTTATGTGCTTTTGTGATAAAAATACACATCATATGTGCATAATGGAGTCTATTTCATGTATAGGTGAATTGGAGATGGAATCCGAGCTAAATGGGTGCATAAAAATAAAAAATACGCTCAAGAGTCGAAATGAGTGACCCGGGCCATAGCCGGGCATTTTGGCCCTAAAGCCTGGCCTGCCCAGGCATTAGTGGGGAGTTTGAGTCCAAACGCCAGGCTTGCCCAGGCGTTAGTGGGGCGTTAGAGCCCAAACGCGAGGCCTACCCAAGCTATAGCTTGGCGTTGGGGCTTAACGCTTGGGGTCCCCGGTCCGGTCAGTTCCGAGTTTTGAAGGTTTTAAGTATTTTCCGATTTGAATAGAAGTCTCCTACACGTTTAGGGTTTATCCCAGACATATAAATAGAGCAAAACATAACTTTGAGGGGAGGATGCCATTTTTGGAGAGAAGATACACACAAGATCATTGAGGAAGCAAAGGATTATCAGCTTTCTTCATCTTATTCTAGTATTTTCCATTTATGCAACACTTATGAAATTGTTTGATTCTAGCATGAGTGGCTAAACACCCATTGTTCNACTTGATTATAGTTCACTAAATATATGGTTGTTTCTTCAATTATGTGTTTAATTACTTAATTTTCTGGCCAGCAGTTACGTTTTATATACTATCTATGTTATGCTTGGGAAAGCCGTATATAGATTAGAGAAGAATTGAAGAGAGCGCGATCTTAACCCTTCAGGGGAGCGGATTTGTGGTTAGGATAGGAATATACCTAGTCACCGTGCTTAATTAAACATCGTAATCTTAGTGCGTTCTAATAGATTAATTTCATAGGAATATAGGCGTTAATCTATTGAGAATAGGCGAGTAGTGCTTCGGGAGAAGGCTATGAGAGCATTTATCGATTAATTAGCAACCATGAGTGAATTATATGAAAGGGAGAGTTAATTAGAATGCAATACGAGTGGTGAATGGATCACAACACCAGAATATTTGTCTCTATTGAACACACACAACAATATTCCTGTCACATGATAATTAGTTAGTTCATAGAATCGTAGTATACATTAGTTACATTCCTGGATTTTGGTTTTGGCTCGATTAAATAACAATTAGAGTGATTCAGAAAGTAGTTTACACAAGTCCCTGTGGGTTCGACATTCGATTTAACATTATATTACTTGCTACGACCATGTATACTTGCGTGTGCGTTTGGGACCAACAAGTTTTTGGCGCCGTTGCCGGGTACTTGAATATAGAATACTTTTCAGTTACTTGATTTAATTGTTTCTTTCATTGAGTCTAACTTCGAGTGAATGCGTATGGTCAGAAGCCAGGATAGACTTGACGGCTTTGACCCCGAACCTGAGAGATCATTTTACAGGAGGTTGCGAGAAGCAAGAGATACACACAATATTCAGGACTTCATCCAGTTTCCTGTGAACATGGCAGAGGAACAACACATAGCTGTTCAGGAGGTGGCAATGCCCAGTATTGCTAATGTCATCTCCAGCATCGTGAATCCTAGAATCACCGGGCACTTTGGGCTGAAACAGAGCATGATCCAACTACTTCATGCAAACGGGCAGTTTTTGGGTCTTCCAAACAAGGATCCACAGCAACACATTCTGAACTTCTTGGAGATTAGTGATACTTATATGACTAATGGGGTCACGCCATATTATGTGAGGCTCACGCTTTTCCCATTCTCTATATTGGGCGAAGCAAAGCGATGGCTGAAGGCAGGACCAGCTAATTCCATCACAACATGGAACGATTTGGCGAGAAAATTTCTGGCAAGGTTCTTCCCTTCAGGAAAGACTGCAAATATCAGGAGTGAGATAGTCTCCTTTAGACAGAAAATGGTTGAATCGTTATATTCAACATGGGAAAGGTTCAAAGGGCTACTCAGAGACTGCCCTCATCACAATCAGACAAACGAGGTGTTAGTTTACACTTTCATTGAGGGGCTCCATCCGCAAACAAAAATTGTGGTAGATGCAGCAGTCGGAGGTCAGGTGTTGGAGAAGAATTATGATGAAATATTTGAATTACTGAATAAATTCTCCAAAAGCAATCCAGACTGGCAAGGTGAGATGGGGAGAAATGTGGTTCAGAAGTCACCAGGGGTTCTTGAAATAGATGTTGTCTCAGCATTATCAGCTCAGATCTCTACATTGACTGACCAAGTCAATCAGATGAACTTGATCATTAACAAGCAACATGCCCAGCCAGTGCAACCAGTTCAATAGATTCAGGTATTTTGTGAAGTTTGTGGAGAGGTTCACATGAGAAATCTATGCCCAGCAAATACAGAGTATGTATATTTTGTGGGTAATGTAAATCGAGGCCAAACAAATCAGTATGTGGACACGTACAATCCCAACTGGAGGAACCACCCAAATTTCTCTTGGGGCGGAAATCAAGGCAATCAGAATCAGTATCGGCCTCAAGCACCTCAACAACAATATAGACCACCTCAGGCTGAAAAATCATCTAGATTTGAGGAGATTATGAAGAGAATGATGAACGACCAACTTGCTTTAGATCAGAAAATAATGGCTGATCACCAGGCCCAAGCAACAACAATGAGAAACTTGGAACGTCAATTGGGGCAACTTGCCAGTTCCCAAAATACCAGACCAGCAGGAACTCTTCCTAGCGATACTCAGCCTAATCCTAAGGCTCAAGTCAATGAAATTACCTTGAGAAATGGAAGAATACTAGAAGAAGCTCCAAAAATAAAGAAAAATACAGCTCATCTTGGAGGAGAATTAGTTCCCAAGCCAGTTGAGGGGAATGAGAAAGATGATAAAGGACCCGAGCCAGTAATTGAAACAAGGCCACCACCTCCGTTTCCACAAAGATGCAGAGGCAAAAAGATGATGCGAAGTACAAGAAATTCCTAGATATGTTGAGCCAAGTGAGTGTGAATTTGCCTTTGGTGGAAATGTTGCAAGAAATGCCTAAGTATGCGAGGTATCTCAGAGATATTGTGGCAAATAAACGAAGACATGCAGAGTTCGAAACAGTTGCACTCACTGAAGAGTGTAGTGCCAGAGTTCAGAGTAAACTTCCTCCTAAGTTGAAGGATCATGGGAGTTTCGCAATTCCTTTGTCTCTTGGAATACAAGAAGTTGGTAGAGCCCTGTGTGATTTAGGGGCTAGTATAAATTTGATGCCATATTATTTGTTCAAGAAACTCGTATTGGGGGTTCTTAGACCTACCACAATCACCTTACAGTTAGCAGATAGGTCGCTAATTATGCCGGAAGGAATTATTGAAGATGTGCTAGTTCGAGTGGGAAAGTTTATTCTTCCCGCTGATTTTATTGTGCTTGATTACGAGGTAGATGAGGAAGTGCCATTATATTGGGGCGACCATTCTTAGCTACTGGTGGAGCAATTATTGATGTGAGGGGAGGGAAGTTAAAAATGAGAGTTGACGATGAAGAGGTCACTTTTAATGTGTACAAGGCACTTAAACTCCCAAAGAATTATGAGGACCTGTGCATGATTATTGTGGTCGACGTGAAGGGGATAGAGCAGAGTCCTTATGTGAATGGCAGCGATCCAGAGGAGGTGTTGTTGCAAACTGAAGGTGTAAAGATAATTGAGAAAAGAACCAGAGATGAAAAAGGAGACCCGGTAAGAGCGTGCAAAAAGGCTAGGTTGCATGGGAGAAAGAAGAAGAGAAAGCGCCCAGCCTAAGCAGAGTAGCAGAGTCGTGCCACGACGTTAAATAAGGCACTTGTTGGGAGGCAACCCAGCCTATATATCTTTTCATTATTTTTTTAGTGTCAGTTTTATATGTTTTTATTTTGCAGAGTAGGGGAAGTCTGAGTACCCAAAAGTTGAAGCTGAGGGGAATGTTTGAGCTTAAGTGTGGGGTCATCCCGACTTTAAAGATTGAGAATCATGTCCGAGCTAGACCCGAGGGGGTCTCAAGGAGTATTTCTCACCCTTGTTTTAATGTTTTTCTTTGTGATCATGCATAGGGACTATGCATAACATAAGTGTGGGGTGGGGAAACTACTTTCTGAGGTGTAATTGTATAAAACCATTATTTTTTATCTGAGGTGTAATTGTGTAAGACTATTGTTTTTTAGAAAAATCTCGGATTTTTCTCAATGATGGATCGGTTGGACAATTTCTTGAGGGATAAAGTCCGATTTAAAAAAAATACCAAAAAGATTTTTTATTTTGAGTAGTTAGGTAGTATCCCTTGATTTTTCTTTGGGCACCGATTGTTTTCCAAGGGTGTAACTTGAACCGGGCAAACATAGAAGACAGTAGTTTCTCACAACTTGAAACCAATTACAGTGACCGTAGATTTGAG